>CM071924.1:15533860-15598325 GCA_016081115.2 Rehmannia glutinosa | reverse complement strand
CTCTTTATTATTAATTGCCATTCTGGTGCTTGTATAAAAAAACTAGAAAAAATAGGTCAAAACACCTGTTAATGAAACAAACCAAACTATAAACAAACAAAAGAATCTCTAATCTATAAAACACGAAAAAATAAACACTGATAATTATAAAGCCTAAAGCTTTCTCTAATGGCACCAAAAATTTTGTTCGGCTAAACACCTAAAAATAAATCTAGCAATCCTACTTAGAAGAACGGGATCAATAAATAGGGTAGCAAGTTAACAACAAGTTCTTTACCATGGGAAGACCTAGCAGTTAAAATAATTATTATGTATCACAATAAATGAAAATAAAACCTAAACATCCTAACAAGATTGTGATTTTTAATTAAATAAAGAAAAAAAAAAAAAAGACAATAATCAAACTTCGAACACAAATAAGCCTTACTCTTTGATTAAGAAAAATTACCCATGGAATAACAAGCAATCCCAATTTGAATGGAAAAGAAAATACCAAAAACTTAATTCTAAAAGTGCTAAGAATGAGAGTGTGTGAAAATAAAGGCTCTCAAGTCCTATTTATAAGCCTGTAGTCCCTGAACAAGTGAAAGAGCAAAAAACGCAAACAAAATTGAAACTTTTGTGCTCTGCAAGTCGCTTGGCTGTATGAGTGCGACTATAAACTTTGGAATTTCATCTTGGTGTCTTCTTATGTATTGTATCTCTGCCTCGTAGCTTTCCATATCCACTTCAATCACCTCAATACAAATATTCTAGAGAGAGTTACGGCCAAAATATCAAGACGTATTATTTCTAAAGAATTCGACATATTATTTTGATTTGTACATGATTTTAACCCATCTAAACGTCTATTTCATTTCGTATAAAATATACATTGTAGAACTTTGTCTTAGCTTTCTAATGGTGTATGACTACCAGATTCAAATTACTTTTTAACGTTTTTGCTCCAAAACTTGTTTTTTCCACCAAAACCTAAAAACCAATAAAATAACACATCATAACACTAAAACATGCAAATACAAATAAAACACGCCAAATTTTTGTATAAATCATCACACAAAACACACACAAAAACATGCAAAACAAGTAGTGATGGTTCTTCCTTCTTCAATCTCGAACTTCTTTAGAAGTTCTTTGGTATACTTTGATTGTGATATGTAAATGCCTTCTCGCATTGCTTAATTTAGAGTCAAGGAATAAATTGAGCTCCCCCTTCATACTCATTTCAAATTCACCTTGCATCAACTTGAAAAATTTCTTGCAAAAGGATTCATTAGTAGCACCAAAAATAATATCATCGATATAAATTTGAACTAATAAGAAATATTGCCCTTTTTCGAATACAAAAAGAGTAGTATCAACTTTGCCTCTTGTAAATCCATTTTGCAAAAGAATAGAGCTAAGTCTATCATACCATGCTCTATAGCTTGTAATCATATAAGCCCTTTTTAAGTTTGTAATCATCATTTGGCCTAGAAATATTTTCAAACCCCGGAGGTTGTTTTACATAGACTTCTTCTTGAATAAAACCATTTATAAATGCGGATTTAATATCCATTTGCTAAAGCTTGAAATTTTGAAACAAGAATAGGCAATTAAATTACGTATAGCTTCTAAACATGCAACGGTGCAAAAGTTTCATCATAGTCAATACATTCTTCTTGATAATACCGCCGAGCTACTAACTCAGCCTTGTTTGAACAATATTGTCTGCAGTGATCGAGTTTGTTTTTGAACAACCATTTTGTACCAATAATTGTTTGTGATGGAGGATAAGGTACGATTCCCAAACATCATTTCTTTTCGATTGATTCACCTCTTGCATTTCTAAAAAACAATCTTATCTACAATTGCTTTCCTTTGCATTTTGGCTCTTTTTGAGAAATAAGAGCTTTCTGCGGCAATTTTCCGTCTAGTCATGACTTTGTCTAGAGGGTCCCCTGTGAGGTCCCAATGGGTGTAAGTGTAAGGTTTAGAAGGGGGGGTTGAATAAGCCTTGCCAAATTTTTGTTTTAGTCCTTTTAAATATTGAGTTAATACTACACGGATGTGTCTTTGATGGACAACCAAGTTAGTCAATCGTTAGAGTTAGTCTCTCAGCGTGATTCAATCGAAGCCGTTGATGGATTAACTCATTGTTGAGTCTAAATTAACTCATTGTGGTTTTGTTTTCATTGGAAGACTTAGCACCCTTAAGTTTGATTAAGCAAGGATTTAATCTTGATTTAGTACTTATAGGTTATCAAGTGGATAGCAAATATGTCACAGAATTAAACAATTAAGATGCGAAATTAAAGTCTTTGAAATGTAAATGACACAATGAAATTTTATAGAGGTTCAAGATGGGGTAATTTTTCTACTCCTCTCTTCTCCAACTCCGGAGGAAATCCAGCTTAGGTAATGATCGGTATACAAAGTGGTAGCAGTCGGATACAAGTCTTGATCACACACTAACTTGATCCTTTGGGACTCGATCGAGACGCCTTGATCACTCACCGGCTTCTCAAATGCGACCCGAAGCTTCTTCACAGGGCAACTGCGCTGCTTTACTACTCACTTGATCAAGCTCTTTGGATTTGATCACGAAGCCCTCCAAAAGCTTAAGACTTGGTTCGACCTTGAACCTTCCTACAATCCTTCTGGAATGTAGACCCTTGATTTTTCAGTGTTTTCCTCTTCAAGCGATTGAAGTTATCTTTCCTTCACGGTGAGTGTTGGATTGATGTTCTTCGTAGTGTAGGCTTGAGGATTGAGAATGTTTTGATTTTCTAATAATTGCTTGAACGTTGTTTGGTTCAGTCATAACTTGTGTCACTCTCTTGTTTTTTTTTCTCAAATAAACTCCTCACCTTTTATAGTGATCTTTCAAAAATTTGCCCGTTGAAGAGATAGGCTTATTTTTTGAAAGTCACTTGCGATCGTTGGCTTGTCTTGTTGCGATCCTTGGAATTGCCATTTCCTCGTATGAATTTGTCCTTTCACCTTTTGAGTTCGACACGCGATGTAGTGCTTCCCATTGGTTCATTCCTTTTGCACGCTTAAAATGAGCACTCAGAAAGGTGGTATGGAGATATTACTTGTTTAAGTAATTCTCTTGATTTCCGTCAACGGATCTTTTTCTGATTATCTCGACTTATTGCATTTCTTTGCTTTCCCAGGTGACTTAGAGTCGACTTCCAATCGTGGATGACTCTTGTCACTTCAACTTGAGACTTGGCTTTTCTCGAGTTGACTTGGTGATACTCCACTCAAACAGCATCTCAGGTACAATGCTTTTTAGTAGAGTTCCTGTCTACTCTTCTTTGCCATACTCAATTTGTCTCGCGGCGAGTCTTCCTTCTAGTCTTCGGTTGTCTTCTTGCATGTTGGGCGTGGTGACTTAACTCGGCTTGGCCAGCTCTATTTATTACAATGCATTTTACAATAAAAATTGGGGTGCCAACTCCTATTCTAAGTTTTACATGGCATTCATCAAAATCTAAACAATAAATTTCCTAACAATTTCCCCTTTTTGATGATGCCAAAACTTAAACCATTCATAAATGCAAATAGCAAAGATACATACAAATAGTGTATTGACATAGAATGTATCGCAAGAATCAATCCTTTTATTGATCATAACATTAACTTGTTCTTTTACACAATGTTGTTTACAAAGGTGTATCGCAGCACATATTTGTCTACACAAAAAAAAAATAGAGAATTTATAGCTTTATTTCGGAAGACTTACATTGTATGTATTTACATAATAAAATACGAAGGGGTGAAAGCTACACTTCATCTCCTTATTTGTCTCCTCTTTTCATCTTGTTCGGATCTTCTTCTTTCTTCTCTTTTTCTCTCATCGTCAGGCCTTCTTTTTCTTTTCATATGCCTTCTTCCGACTTCATCTCTTCTTAATCTTTCTGTCTTTCCTCCCATAGCTGAGTTTGTCTCTTGTTTTCTTCTTCTATTCTTTTTGCATACTCGGCGTTACTTTTAGCCACTTGCAAATTTGCTACTTGGTCAAGGCCAGCCCGAGTAGATCCCTCCTTTCTTGCCTTTGGATCTATATTTAAATGTTTTTGGGCGGAGGCCTGGAGTGCAGCTTCTTCCTCCTTTTTTTCCTCTGCTCCTGGGCGTGTCTTGTCTTGGGGTCTTCTTCTCCCGGTGAGTGACCGGCGGAGTGACCCGCAGAGCGATGCTTGTGTCTGCCGCTGTCGGCCTTCTTCACATAACGTGAGACCCTTTTCCCGTACAAGTCCCAAGCTTGAGCCATAGACATATTTGCAAAGTATCCTTGAGGATGCGGCGTTTTAAATTCATCAATCGTGGCTCTGTCAGGCAACATCCGAGATGGCATATGTGTCTCATCTCTTTGGAATGCCTCCATGTTCTTTCAAGATGTTCATAACTCGGGCATCCATTCTTCCTTCCACTTCCTTCATCCACTGCTTCAATTGTTTTTCTCTTTTCGGCCCATAGATATAGCATAGTGTTGGAGTGGCGGGTCCTGAGGAGTTCTTTGTGATAATGTCACCAGTGTGAGGACCTGTTGGGGTTTGTGCAATCATCAAGGTCACATCTTTCGATCCTTCCCCCTCGTGATTTTCCTTTCTTTTGTTTAGCGCTTCCTCTGTGTTTCCCTTCACTGCATCCTCTTTTTGAGATCTTTTATGTGCTTTAAGGTATTCCTCTTCCCCTTTTTGGCATCATCAAAGAGGGGACACTGGAAACATCTTGGCAAGCGGGTCGAGCCTGCGATGGTAGAGTTAAGTCTCGAGTCTGCTGCAGAGTATGCGACATGAAATTCAGATCGAGTAGCGTTGGATTCTGTTTGAAATCGGCTTCATCTCGGCCGTGAGAAGGCTGAATTTTGTATTCATGGTATCTTCCAAAACCCATTTGTAGATCATTCTTGTTTTGCTCACGCATGACTTTATCTCGGCAATGTGAGCTTCATGCATGTGCTCAATATGTTCTCTCAGCTTCGTTTTTGCATCGGCATTTTTGACTCTCCACACAATGACTTGTTGAACAATGTCTGAAGTATCTAACTTGTTCCACACGCATTGTTTCTTCTTGCCACCATTCCATGATCTGGATTATGCCTCTTAAATCGGCCGTGAGATTTGCATCTGTTGTCGATCGCATATCCATAGAGGCCGATGCCTCTCCATCCGTTCAATCTCGGCGAATAATGCCTTGAACACTTCGCGGACTTAATGATTCTTTCCGCTTCGGTGATGGCCATGCGGCGTCAAAATCATAATCACCGGAACAATGGTGCCTGATTGAAAAAGCGGGCTGTGCACGTAGTAGCGTGCGCATTCATTTTTCGACTCTTCATGGAGGTCGGGTACCTCCGAGGAAAAGGAAAAGATTCTATAAAGGATTCATCACTCAACCGGGATTTGTTCGATGATGAGCGGTGCACGTGAAGTTCTTTTTGGAATCGACCTGCTGCGGACTTGAGGAGGCTGCGCGGTGGACTGGTTGGTTGGGGTTTGTTGTGAAGTGGACCCGACTTGCGAGCACCGGTATCTCAACAAATTTTGGTCTCGGTGATTTCTCGATTGAGTAGGCGGTCCTCGGCATTATCCGGGAAGCGTCATCGGACGATGATGAGATTTCCATTGGTGGCTCATCATCAAAATTAAAGATTTGTGAGTAGTCTTGGGATCGACTTGCTCGTGCTTGGAACATCCGCGGTGAGTCTTTTGGATGCATTCTGGGATGACTCGAAACTTCTTCTTCGCATCGCCGATCCCGAGAAAGGTGACATCGAGTTATCACTGGGAATCATGAAGTGCGCTTATCTCATTTTTCGGATGGGTCGATGAAAGCGGGGAGGGATGTTCTCTACTTGACTTTACCCAGGAAGTCTCAACCTCCCGTGGGCCTTCATTACCTCCCGATCTCAAGCTGCGCGAGGCATTGGACCTCCCTTTCGGCGTGTCGATTGTCTTAGGGTTTTTCGTGGTGGCATCCATTGGAGTCTCAACCCCATGGATTGCATTTTCATCGCCAGTGTTAACTCCCAGTACATTCGCTTCCGTGCCTGTTGCATCGGCGACGTCATTAGCCTTGAGCGATTGGCACCTCAGTGAGGCAGTCTCAAGCGCCGAGCTTCGTTGATGGCAACTTCTTTATTCTTTTGTGTTTGTATTTTCTCTACTTCGCCTCCTGGATTCGGTGTTGAGTCATCTGCGGCATTCTCCGACCTTGCTGCGGTGGAGGGAGTTTCCCCTCGGTGGCGCACCCGTTGAGTGACTTGTAATGGGGTCACTCGTCTCGGACTCATTGTTTCTATTGAGTGTTCACCGTTGGGGCGGTGGTAAGACACCTTCAATAGGGGTTGGCTCGTGGGGTCCCCACTATCCTAGTTTCATCGCCCGGTTCCTTGCCTTCTTCCTAGTGAGTTGGGGAAGTGGTGGCGGCAACAACGATGGCGATTTCTTTGAACCACTCCCATTGGATCAATTTCGGTGTGTTACGGAGGACTCTCTGGTCCCTCCATCAATCTTTGCTCGTGAAGGATTACGGATTCGTGCGATGCTTGCTGCATTTGCAACTCTTACGTGGCGGCGATTCTCCGGTCCTCATCACCGGCTGTCGGAGAAGACATCAAGGAGAGGATGTGTGTGTTACGTAGTGCGGAGATAGGGCATATCTTTGGCACTTCTCACGTGCCTCGAGCTTATCTGCTGTTTCTCCTTTTGCTTATCCTTGAAGATCTGCGGGATATCGTGCGATTGTCTTCATCCGATCTTTGGGAGTGCAGTGGTCGATCGAGGAAGCTCAACGATTCCTCTTCTTCTATAAACTCGGCCGTTGGAAGCTGTTTCCCTGGATCGACTCAATTTCCATTTCCTCCACTCTCGCATGACGATTTTGGATGTCGGGTAAGGTGGGGATAGGATCATCACATCACTATCGCTCGGCTCTACCGGCTTCTTTTGTGTCTCAGTGCTCGGACTACAACTATTTCTTGATTTTGCCTCTCTTGATCGCCTTGACGAGACTTGGGTTTTTCATCAATTACATCGGAGACTCTACTTCTCCGGCCAATCTCCGATATCTACTCGGTGAGTGGTGACTCATTGAGGTTTCTCAAGCTCGGTGCTTGACAATTCTTCTTCTCTCTAGTTTGTACTAGAGGATTTACGTTGAGAGACGGTTTCCTTTGAGTCTTGGCGGCGGGGGTCTTGGTGTCTTTTTTACGAGGCTGGCCGTCTTGGCTTGTCGATTCTCCTCTTTTTGACGATCGGAGAAAGGTATTTGAGTGTCCTTCTCGGCCACTCTTTCTTTGAGGCGGGAGACACGAGCTGCGGCGAGCGGGAGCAAGTTTGACTTTCTTTCTTTGCGAGGGGCGTGATGATCTTCTTGCGAGCTGCGGGCGACTTTCTTCTTGGGTGGAGAGAAACATACGTATCTTGAGTCGGTTGATTCCCCCTCACTCGTGTCGGCTCTCTTGGCGTATGCTCTCTTACGTGCGCCCCGGAGAGGTTTGCTCTAAACATCCTCTTGTTAACATGGAATGCCTTCCCATGTCAGAGGACTCCTTTCACCTCCATCGTGACCAATCACTAGGCCATATCTGAGGAACCTCCAAATGTGCCATCTTCCTTGAAGGATTTGTTCCCTACGTTACGGGCAGTCTGTAGACAAACTCGGCCCGATTTATTTTCTTTTACTGCGATGATTGCGGCCATTACAATCGGCTTTGCTTTTGTGATTGGTCAAAAGTGCCAAATTGATGTCAATACATTTGGCAACTATGTCCAACACTTGTGATAATCATCTTTCAAATCTCTTGTTTGTTGTGTACACTATTTTATCGGCAAAGTCGGGCTTGGCTATTTCTTTCCAAGCATCAACCAAGTTTACATCGGCCGTTAATTTACGAGGCTCCTTCGGTTGGTAGTGGCGCATGTTCGGCAAATCCTTGGCGAGAGATAGTCATTTCTTTCGTGAGCAGATGACTTTATTCCTTCATCGTGAATCTCGGCATTCACGTAGAATTGTGCGACCTCCTCCACATAGGTCATCGGATGTTCTAACGTCGAAAAGCGGTTTTGGCCGTCGTTTCTAATTTCTCGGCAATTTTCTTCACTAGGGTGTCGTCGGACCCCTGTTTCACCATCTTAGTTGAAATCCACAAGGGCCGGTGTGGATTTGCTTCCTAATTTGGTAAAATCATAGGTTGGTGCCATTTTTCAGGATTTTATCAAAGAAAAACTTAGAGATTGATTTGCGATAGATAGGGTTTGAGAGAATTTTTGCCTTTGCTTTTAAGAGAAGGAAAATGAAGCAGTTTTGGTAGTGTGAGAGAAAAGCGGTGGAAATGGTTTAAGTATGGTTTATGAAAGGGCGTGCGGGTGGTTTTGAAATGTGATCGAAATCAACGGCTTAGATTTTGCACGCCTATTTAGCATTTAATGTCTCGTATTTAATACGGCGACATTTATATCAATCATAAGCTTGGTGTGCGGCTTTATGTCTGTACACATCATCATTATCTTTGACGTATTCCTTAAAAACATTCCGCTTAGTCAAAGCATTGCGTTTTTGTCACTTTGCTCATAAGTGACTCGGCATCCTTTAGCTAATTTAACTCTTCTTCTCACGATTCTCTTAGTGACTTCAGCTAACAGGTGACTTGGTATAGTTTGTCTTTCGTCTGACTAATTTACTTAGTTGATTTGTGAGTTCGATTCTTTTTCCTTTTTATGTTCCATTTCTTTTCTTTGATTCTTACTGAGTGTCATTTCACTCAATTAACCCCAACTCATGTTTGAGTTCTTCAAATCTTGACTCACATAATGGTTTTGTGAAGATGTCGGCCAATTGTTTATCGGTTGAGATATATTCCAAGATGATGTCCTTCTTTTTCAACGTGATCTCTTATGAAGTGATATCGACATCGATATGCTTTGTTCTTGAGTGCAACACAAGATTTTGAGTAATGGCAATTGCACTTGTGTTATCACACATGATTGGAATTTCTTTTTCCTCAACCTCATAGTCTCTCACCTTTGTCTCATCCATAGGACTTGGGCTACAATTGTTGCCCGCACTATGTATTATGCTTCAGCTGTAGAGGTGGCTATTGAATTTTGCTTCTTGCTAAACCAGAAATCGACTGTTTCCTAGCATTTGACATGTGCTGAAGTGCTTTTTCTGTCGACTCTGCATCCAAAGATAGTCGAGTCGAATAGCCGATTAGCTTGAATCCACCTTCCTTTGGATACCATAAGCCAACTTCTTGGCTTCCTTTCAAGTATCTCAATATTCTCTTAGGCTTTGTCATATGGCTATCTTTTTGGAGCAGATTGAAATCTTGAACATACACCTACAACAAAGGTGATGTAAACTGGCCTGTTTGTGAGATAGAGCAATGATCCAATAAGTGCTCTCTGTATCTTGTTTGATCTACTGGCTTGCCATCTGCATCCATGTCCATTTTGGTGATGTATTCATTGGTATTTTCACGAGAAGACTTCTCCTCCATACCAAACTTCTTCATTAAATCTCTGGTGTATTTTGTTTGACTTATGAAGGTTCCATCCTTCAAATTGTTTCACTGGAGTCCAGGAAGAATGTCGACTCTCCCATCATGCTCATTTCAAATTTACTTTGCATGAGGTTTGAAAATTTTTCACACAGTTCTTTGTTTGTAGATCCAAAAATGATGTCATCCACATATATTTGAACAAGCAGTATACTCTTTTTGTCTTGAATTCTGAAAAGTGTTCTATCTACTTTTCCTTTTGTGAATCCATTTTCAGTTAGGAATTGTGACAAGGTATCATACCAAGCTCTGGGTGCCTGTTTCAATCCATATAGAGCTTTCTTGAGTTTGTATACTTTATCTCCAAGAGTCTTCTGCTCAAATCCTGGAGGTTGTTCAACATACACTTCTTCTTCCAATAAACCATTTAGAAATGCACTTTTTACATCCATCGATATCTGATGAAATTCTTGTGAGCTGCATAGGCAAGAAACATTCTTATAGATTCGGTCTTGCTACGGGAGCAAATGTTTCATCAAAATCTATTCCTTCTTCTTGACAATATCATTTGGCTACTAATCTTGCTTTGTTTCTTACCCACGAACCTTCCTCGTTCATCTTATTTACGAACACCCATTTTGGTGCCGATAACATTTTGATGTATGGGTCTTTGCACTAATTCCCATACTTTATTTCTTTCAAAGCGATTGACTCTTCTTGCATAGCTTGAATCAATGTGCGTCGTCGATGCTTGTAACACATCTTTGGGCTCTATTTGCGAGATGAAGCATGTGAACATAGCTTCTTGTTGAGTTCTGGATCTTGTTTTTACACATTCTCTTATGTCTCCAATGATAAGTTACGGTGGATGGTCTCTCGGCCATCTTACATCGGTTGGAGTAAGTTAGGCTTGGATTCGGTTGTCTTGCAGTTGTGTTCTTTGTGGTCGACTCTCTCGTGATCAACTTACCAAATTTTCAAATTGTTTTGAGATTCGGCTATCTCATCTTCTTCGAGTTTATAGTTCCGGCTTGACTTGGCATAGGGACTCTTACGCATGGTTGGATGACTCGGCTTATCGGTGACTCTTCAATGTCTTCTCCATTTACATTTGGCTCATCGAATACCACATGAATGGATTAACCTGCAACCATAGTTCTTTTGTTGAGTACTCTGTAGGCTTTGCTTTGTTGAGTATCCTAAGAGGATACCTTCATCGACTTTAGCATCAAAAGCTTTTAGATTGTCTTTTCCATTGTTGTGGATGAAGCATTTACATCGAAATTTTTGAAATATGCAACATTTGGTTTCTTCCCGGATCCAAATCTCATAGGGAGTCTTTGTCACTGTATGTTTATCATACATCTGTTTTGAGTGTAGCAAGTTGTGTTGATTGCTTGACCCAAAATCTTTTTGGTAACCACTGCCCGACTAACATGGTCCTTTCTGCTTCTTTGAGGGTTACATTTCGCCTTCTTTACGCAACTCCATTACTCGCTGTGGAGTCCTTTGCTGATAGTTCATGACCATACCATTTTCAATACAATGATCTTGAGTTATTATTCCATTGACAAACTCGGTTCCTCACATCGATCTTATTTTGATAATGTTTTGGCTCTTCTCGTTTTGAATCCTCTTCATCACCGTGGTAGTTTTGTAGAGTTTCTTTTCTTCTTACACATGAATATTGTCCATGTATATCTTGAGTAGTCATCTACTACCACCAAGGTGTATTTCTTTCCACTTATTCTTTGGTTCCCACCGGGCCAAATAGATCCATATGTAGCGGATGCAATATTCTTGTTGAAGATGAACATTTCTTTTCTTTGAATGAAGATTTGATTTGTTTTCCCTTCGACATGCATCACATATACTCTCCTTCTTGTATATTGAATCTGGAAGTCCTTCCACAAGATTACTTCTTGCAAGCTTGTTAATCGTTTTGAAATTTAGGTGACTCGACTTTTTTGTGCCACGGCAACTTGATTCAAATTTGTGCTCTTTGCTATTAGGCAGTCTTTGGGTGTTGCGGTTGACCAATCCACGACATACATATTCTTCTGTCTACATCCTTGCAAAGACAACTTCATTTGATTCAATATCCTTGATTTGGCATATACCCGTGTTAAATCGAACATTGTAACCCTTGTCACGAGTTGACTGATGCTTAGCGAGGTTGAAGTTGAGTCCTTCAACATATGCAACGTCTGTGATTTCTAATCCATTCCTCTTGATGGATCCATGCCTCTTATTTCACCGTGGAGCTTCATTTCCTCCAAATATGACTTTTGCTCCTTTTACTTCCTTGAATTTTGACAGATTTTTCTTGTTTCTGTCGTAATATGCGGAATACCACTATCCATGTACCAGGTTCCTTGGCACTCACTTGTTCTTGAACTGCAATCAAGGAAATTAAGTTTTAGGTACCCATACTTGTGCGGGTCTGAGGGGTTAGAATTGTAAGATGATCCAACCAACTTATAGCGAATGATTTGACTCTAGGGGTTGCCATCTATCGATGCCATAATCATAATTAATCTGGCAAATTGCTTGGGGATTCTAGGTTCATACAATTTGTCTCTTTTGTCGTATGCTGTGTATAATTTTTAGCAATCGCCTTCTTTGGGTAATTGTGGTGTCTCTGAGTGTAGTGCCTAGGTGCATATGTGTCTTTGATGAAAGCTCTTATACTTTTGGAATGGACTTTCTTGAGTTCTAGGCCTTTGCCATTTGGGCTTATATTCCATAAGTATATCTTGATAGTTTACATTATTCCAATCGGCTTGGCTTGGATATTTTCTATCATTTCCATCATATGTATTTCTTTTATGGATTTTTACGGGGTTTTGGTAGCTCTGCTTCTTCTTTCTGAGTATTTTGTTTGGAGTTTGCTTTGAGGAACTCGATTGAATCTCTTCTTAGTTGTCCTTTTCAGGCGCACTCAACTAGTTGTTTTTCCTTTTCTTTATAACCAAGGCGGTTTGCTTGTTATGGTGCTTTGGATTGAATGTGTGTGCAACATTTAGAGTTTTGGATTTTTGATTCTTCATGGCTTGAAGATCCTTTTTCCAAAATTACTTTTGAGGTTTGACATAGCACGAGAGGAATTAAATCCTAAGCTGTCTTGTCTCCACATTCTCTTTGACTCATAATAAGATCATCCAATGATTTAGATGCCTTAGTGAATGAGGTAATAACATTTTGAGGATATTCTCCCTCTTCTCTATAGCGGCAATTTTACGCTTATTAATTTAGCATTTTCGACCTTTAATCTTTCATTCTCATCGGCTATTTGACTTAGAGTACTCGGCTCCTTAGTCGACTTTGAGTTTTGACTCTTGAGTAGAGTGTTTTCCTCATTTAATAGTGTGTGTGAGGATTTAATGTATTCAAAATCTTTCATCATTTTTCCTAATGAATCATAAAGATCGATTAGGTGATGAAGTGTGTGTGTCCACGATCACTATCACTAGAGTCCGAGTTTGATGAGTTAGAGTGTACCTCATCTTCTTGGTCGAGTTGATCTTGTTCCTTGGCCATCAAGCGGATCGAGCTTCTTCTTCGAGTCACTTGAGTAGTCGACTTCACCTGCTCTCGGAATCGGTTGTCTCTCTTGACTTGGTTGTTTTATGACTCTGCGACCATCATTGCCCTTTTCTTTTCTGTCTTCTTTCTCTGAAGACCTTCCTTTCTTCTTCATTCATGTATTTGTTAACTACAAGATATGAGCGATCAATGGCATAGTGACACGGTTGTCTACGAGTTCAACATAGATATTCACCTTTTGATCGACTCTCTCCATTCTTGGATTGTCACCCTTTGATACTCAACTTTTTGATGATCTGTTCTCTTGGTTGGCCTATCTTCCCTTGATTTGGAAGGAGGTTGAGTGTCTTCTGGAAGATTCGCCCTTTCCTCTCTTGTAGTTCTTATTGAAGAACTTGTTGAATCTTTTGACCATCGGGGCTATTTCTTACGGATCAATGACTTCTTTGACCTCGGCTCTCTTCCCATCTTTAACAATTAGAGCAAATGTTTTGGGTACAAGCTGTGTCTTCTGGTCTTTTCTTCTCGGCTCAAACTCGTAGGCTTTGAGGTCCGAGAATAATTCATGGTTGGATGTCTTTGATAGGTCCATGGAATGTCTCGTGCCATGACCTTCATTTCCCGTTCAGTTGGAAGACTTTTTAGGATCTTCATACACATTTCCTTATCGTGTATATTCCTTTCCAAGTCACGGATAACTCGTTGGTGATTTACGTGAACCGAGCATCCAGTTGATCCAGGTTTTCTCCTGAGATCATTTTGAAGTTCTCAAATTTACGTACAACCACCGATAATTTGTTTTCTTTGATTTGCTCGAGCCTTCACAAATCAATGTCGGCTTGTCCCCGATTTCTTTAGCCGTTTTGCATGATTTGACTTTATTGAACATGGCTTTGTCGAAGGTTTTGTAAAGGATGTCCTTGGCTACATTGTCCAGGTTGTATCTTTTTAACATGTCATCATTTGTCCACTCGGTTCTTGGTTTTCAACCATGACCCAGTGCAGGGAGCAACATCCTCTTCTCCTTGTTGCGGCTCTTCTTACAGTGTGTTCACCTTTAAGATTTGCGTGGCCCATCTTCTATCACTATCCACATCTCATCATGTAATCTTGATAGATGAGCACGCATCGAATTTTCCAATCATCAAATTCTTCAATTGTGAACATAGGGATGCGTGTCAAATTTGCTTCCATGATAATAACTTTTAATGATAAAAAGAGTTTTGAGAGTTTTAGTACTAAAGCGGACTTTGAAAAGTTTGGAGATCTAGTTCGAGAACCGGTCTTGAGGTTCAATGAACCAACCGCTCGATACCACTTGTAGGTCCCAAGGGGTGTAAGTGTAAGGTTTAGAAGGGGTTGAATAAACCTTACCAAATTTTCGTTTTAGTCCTTTTAAATATTCGAGTTAATCTTGCAGTTGTGTCCTTGATGGACAACCAAGTTAGTCAATCGGTAGAGTTAGTCTCTCAACGGACTCAATTTGTTGATGGATTAACTCATTTTGATTCTAAATTAACTCAATTCAGTTTTGTTTTTTTGTTTTTCAGGAAGACTTAGCACCCTTAAGTTTGATTAAGCAAGGATTTAGTGCTTGATTTAGTACTTATAGGTTATCAAGTGGATAGCAAATATGTCAATGAGAATTAAACAATTAAGATGCGAGAAATTAAAGTGCTAAAATGTAAATGACACAATGAAATTTTTATAGAGGTTCGAAGATGGGGTAATTCTTCTACTCCTCTCTTCTCCAACTCCTGGAGGAATCCACTAGGTAATGATCGTATACAAAGTGGTAAGATCCGGATCAAGTCTTGATCACACAAGTGACTTGATCCTTTGGGACTCGGTCTGGAGACGCCTTGATCACTCGGTGGCTTCTCGTGCGACTCGGCTTCTTCACGGGGCAATGCTTTGCTACTACAACTCACTTGCTCAAGCTCTTTGGATTTGATCACGAAGCCCTCCAAAAGCTTAAGACTTGGTTCGACCTTGAACCTTCCTACAATCCTTCGTGGAATGTAGACCCTTGATTTTTCAGTGTTTTCCTCTTCAACTGATTGAAGTTATCTTTCCTTCACGGTGAGTGTTGGATTGATGTTCTTCGTAGTGTAGGCTTGAGGATTGAGAATGTTTTGATTTTCTAATAATTGCTTGAACGTTGTTTGGTTGGTCGTAACTTGTGTCACTCTCTTGTTTTTTTCTCAAATAAACTCCTCGGCCTTTTATAGTGATCTTTCAAAAATTTGCCCGTTGAAGAGATAGGCTTATTTTTTGAAAGTCACTTGCGATCGTTGGCTTGTCTTGTTGCGATCCTTGGAATTGCCATTTCCTCGTATGAATTGTCCTTTCACCTTTTCGAGTTCGACACGGTG
This sequence comes from Rehmannia glutinosa, assembly GCA_016081115.2. Classification (NCBI taxonomy): domain Eukaryota; kingdom Viridiplantae; phylum Streptophyta; class Magnoliopsida; order Lamiales; family Orobanchaceae; genus Rehmannia; species Rehmannia glutinosa. Next base: position 15,582,911 of record CM071924.1, on the reverse strand, counting down.
TAGTGCTTCCCATTGGTTCATTCCTTTTGCACGCACGGGGACCGAGTACTCCGAGAAAGGTGGTATGGAGATATTACTTGTTTAAGTAATTCTCTTGATTTCCGTCAACGGATCTTTTTCTGATTATCTCGACTTGACGCATTTCTTTGCTTTCCCAGGTGACTTAGAGTCGACTTCCAATCGATGGATGACTCTTCTGTCACTTCAACTTGAGACTTGGCTTTTCTCGAGTTGACTTGATCTCCACTCACTGCATCTCAAATTCTTTTTAGTAGAGTTCCGTCTACTCTTCTTTGCCATACTCACTGTCTCGCGGTAGAGTCTTCCTTCTAGTCTTGATTGTCTTCTGCATGTTAGGGCGTGGTGACTTAACTCGGCTTAGCCAGCTCTATTTATTACAATGCATTTTACAATAAAATTGGGGTGCCAACTCCCTATTCTAAGTTTTACATGGCATTCATCAAAATCTAAACAATAAATTTCCTAACATCCCCAATTATGAAATCTTTTAGATGACCTCCATTGAATTTAAGAGCAACGGGAGATCCGAATTATCACCTTTTTCTTCTTATGGAACATTTGAAGTTGAAGGTTGATCATTTGATGTTGAAGGTTGATCACTTTGAGCATCATTTTGAGTTATTGGTTCAATATCGTCTTCTTCATCACTTTCATCATTTGGTATCCTTTCAATACCCGAAGCTTCATTGAATTAAGCGTGAATAGATTCTTCAACCACCATGCTAGTCTTATTGTAAACCCGATTTGCTTTGCTCTTGGTAGAGTACCCCATAAATATTTCTTCATCGACCTTTGGATCAAGTTTATCCAATTGATCATTGGTATTCAAAATAAAAACACTTACACCCAAATATTTTGAAGCAACTAATATTTGGTTTCTTCCTTTTCAAAGCTCATACGTTGTTTTATTCAACTTAGGACAAAGGTATACTCGATTAATAATGTAACATGCGGTACTTACGGCTTCGGCCCAAAAATTAAAGATAAGCCCTTCAACTAAAAGAACATTACTAAGAGAGAAATAAGAGTTACCAATTTCTCCATTTCAAGAATTCTTCCTTGCTATTCCCCAAACATAACCATGTCTTTTTCTTGGAGCTTAATGTTGGTAAAAAGTTCTCTTTTTCTGGTCATGTGGCGTGAACACCCATTGTCCACGAGCCATTTTGAATTTTCCGAAATGGTTATAGCCCCTAACACCTACAAATGAATAATTTTTAGGTACCCTATAATTTTGGGGTCCATGGGGGTTAGTATTGAGACCTTTGAGTCTCCAAAAATGACTAAAGATATTTTTCAATATACAATGATTGACATAGTGTCCATTTTTGCCAAAATAAAAGCAAGTAATAACATTAGGACCACTAGCACGTATAAAAGTCGGACCTTGGTCATTTTTGTTAGAGACATTTTGAAAGGTTTATAACCAAGTCCTAATTTTGAATGCTCACTTCTTTGTGCATCAAGAATTTTTGGTAACCTTATCCGCACTTAAATTAAAACGATGCACATCCTTTTTCAAATTTTCAATCTCTTTTGTGAGCATTTGTTTTCTGGAATCAAGAGCATGCATTTTAGTAAAGTAATAGCATGAGCAAAATCAAGTGATTCATAAGAAGTAAATAATTTTTTCTTTTCCAATTTGAGCTATTATACTCCTTTTTCAAAAGTTTGTATTTGCAAATCATGTCTCTAAATTCATTTTGAAGTTCACCAATCACATTTCAATTCATCAACTAAAGAAGAAGATGAAGAATTATAGCATACCACATTGTTTTCATCGTCTATGGCCATGGGACCATGTTAGAAGCTTCTTCCTCGTCGAATGTGGCAAGTAGTTCATCCCATGTTTTTTCTTTGGCATTTAGATCTTTCTTTTTGAGAAAAGGCTTTTTCTTCTTTTGCTCCTCCTCCGCTAATTTCAGGCAATCGGCTATGTAGTGCCCGGGTTTCCCGCATTCGAAGCACGAGTTGTCTCTTGACTTTCTTGGCTTATTTGTATTTACAAAATTGGCAAATTTTTGAACAAGAGCGGCCATCTCCTCATCATCTTCATCACTAGCATAATATGAATTATTTGAAGAAGATGCTAAGCCTTTAGGAATAATTTGAATACTCAATTGAGAGGTGGATAGTTTAGAAATTTTCCTCTCTTTAAGATATACTTCGTGGATGAGAAGGTTTCCAATGAGCTCATCAAACTTGAGAGTTTCGAGATTTTGAGCTTCCGTGATTGCCGTCACCTTACCATGAACTGGGGAGAGCATTTAGAACATTGGTGACCTTGTCTTGTTCGGACATGACTTTCCCAAGTTCCACAAGAGGATTGACTATGTTGTCAACTTAGGACGAAGATATACTCGATTAATAATGTCACATGCGGTACTTACGGTTCGCCCAAAATTTAAAGATAAGCCCTTCAACTAAAGAACATTACTAAGAGAGAAAGAAGAGTTACCAATTTCTCCATTTCCAAGAATTCTTCCCTTGCTATTCCCCAAACATAACCATGTTTTTTTCTTGGAGCTTAATGTTGGTAAAAAGTTCTCTTTTTCTGGTCATGTGGCGTGAACACCCATTGTCCACGAGCCATTTTGAATTTTCCGAAATGGTTATAGCCCCTAACACCTACAAATGAATAATTTTTAGGTACCCTATAATTTTGGGGTCCATGGGGTTAGTATTGAGACCTTTGAGTCTCCAAAAATGACTAAAGATATTTTTCAATATACAATGATTGACATAGTGTCCATTTTTGCCAAAATAAAAGCAAGTAATAACATTAGGGCCACTAGAACGTATAAAAGTCGGACGTTGGTCATTTTTGTTAGAGACATTTTGAAAGGTTTATAACCAAGTCCTAATTTTGAATGCTCACTTCTTTGTGCATCAAGAATTTTTGGTAACCTTATCCGCGCTTAAATTAAAACGATGCACATCCTTTTTCAAATTTTCAATCTCTTTTGTGAGCATTTGTTTTTTGGAATCAAGAGCATGCATTTTAGTAAGAGTAATAGCATGAGCACAATCAAGTGATTCATAAGAAGTAAATAATTTTTACTTTTCCAATTTGAGCTATTATACTACTTTTTCAAAAGTTTGTATTTGCAAATCATGTCTCTAAATTCATTTTGAAGTTCATCATAATCACATTTAAATTCATCAACTAAAGAAGAAAATGAAGAATTAGAGTATACCTCATTGTTTTCATCGTCTATGGCAATGGGACCATGTTCGGCTTCTTCTTCCTCGTCGAATGTGGCAAGTAGTTCATCCCATGTTTTTGCTTCGATATTTAGAGCTTTCTTTTTAAGAAAAGGCTTTTTCTTCTTTTGCTCATCCTCCGCTAATTTCAGGCAATCGGCTATGTAGTGCCCGGATTTCCCGCATTCGAAGCACGAGTTGTCTCTTGACTTTCTTGGCTTATTTTTATTTACAAACTTGGCAAATTTTTGAACAAGGGCGATGCGTCTCCTATCATCTTCATCACTAGCATAATATGAATTATTTGAATAAGATGCTAAGCCTTTAGAAATAATTTGCATACCCAATTGAGAGGTGGATAGTTTAGAATTTTTTCTCTCTTTAAGATATACTTCGTAGATGACGAGGTTTCCAATGAGCTCATCAAACTTGAGAGTTTTGAGATTTTGAGCTTCCGTGATTGCCGTCACCTTACCATGAACTGGGGAGAGCATTTAGAACCTTGGTGACCTTGTCTTGTTCGGACATGACTTTCCCAAGTGCCACAAGAGGATTGACTATTTTGTCAAGTCTTTCCACAATTTTTGAAATATTTTCTCCATCAAGCATAATAAAGTTTTCAAAGTCTTGTTTTGGATGATTGAAAAAATTCAAGATTACTACTCAATTGAAGTATACAACTTTGAAGTGCAAGTGTAATCAAGAATAAACCCTAGTACTCAAGATGTGCAAGTGAATGACTTAGGCTAAACACAAAAATAATATGAATGTGAATAACAAGAAGTTTACTTGTGTTTGAATATCTTGTGTTGTTATCTCTTGTTGCTTCAATGCGATTCGAACAAGTCAGATACTTCACATAGTGACTTTGACTCACCATACATCCCTATCTATTACAATGCAAATTACAAGGAAAATGGGGTGCCAACTTTCTAGTCTAAGTTTTACATGGCATTCATCAAAATCTAAACAATAAATTTCCCAACAATTTCCCCCTTTGATGATGCCAAAACTTAAAACATACAAATAAAATGTAAGCATCAAAGATACATACAGACAATGTAATGTAACAGAGAATCCACCCTTTTTCTCTTCCTTTCTTCTTTAGTCGCTTTTTTTCTCGTGGTACATTGCAGCGGCTTTCGTCTTTTCTCCTTCTTTCTTGCCTCTATTGACTCTCTTCCCCACAATTTCGATCTTGTCTTTTATTTTCTTCTTCAATACTTTTGACATACTCAGCATTCTTCCTAGCCACTTCAAGATTTGCTATGGCATCAAATCCAACCCAATAGATCCCTCCTTTCTTCCCTGAATCTATGTATTCAATGTTTTTGGGTAGAGGTCTAGGTCTGAAACCTCTTCCTCCACTGCTTCTTCCTCTTCCTCTGGGCATGTATTGTACTGGAGCCTTCTTCTTTCCAGTAGAGTGACCAGCAGTGAGTGATCAAGCTAGTAGTTTCTTTGCTGTCGGCTTCTTCGCATGACTTGGGGCCTTTTTCCCAATACGAGTCCCTGGCTTGGGCCATGGACATGTTCTCGAAGTATCCCTCGGATTCGAGCGTTTTGAATTCATCAACTAATCTAGGCTCGTTTCCGACGTCTAAAATGGCATCAGTGTCTCTTCCTGCTGGAATGCCTCCGTATTGTTTCAGTATATCCATCACACGGGCATCCATTTTTCTTCGACCTCCTTCATCCTCGCTTCTACGATTTTTCTCTTCTCGGACATAGGTACATCCAGTGTTGGAGCGCGGTGTTCTGGAAGTTTGTTGATTATGTCAGCTGTGATAAGGTCTTGTTGAGGGGTTTCAGCAAACATTAGAGTCATATCTTTTGATCCTTCCCCCTCAACTGCTTTTCCCTTCTCCTTCTTCTTGTTGACAGTTGTATCTTTCTTCTTTGCGACAGCTGTTTCCTTTTCCTTCTCACCAACCGTCCCCTTAAGCATCTTCTGGTATTCCTCTTCCCCCTTTTTGGCATCATCAAAGGAGAGAGGAACCCCTGGGAACATACCAGCAAGCATGAAGTCTAGGCTGCTGATGGCTGAATTGTGTTTGGAGTCTGTTGTAGAGTATGCTGTTCGGAATTCTGAGCGGGTGGCTTTGGACTCGGCTGCCACCAGTTTCATTTCAGCCATAAGAAAACTGAATTTGTTATTCATGTTTTCCTCTAGGCGCAGAAGTTCTTTCTGTGAAATCTCACAGCAGTTCCATTTCAGTGTTGTGGGAGGCATGCATTCTGTCAATATTATCTTGCACCATCTTCTTCATGTAAGCATTATCAGCGCTCCAGATCAACATTTTGTTGTACAATATCTTGAAGTATCTGACTTGTTCGAATCGCATTGTACTCTGCTATTGACACCATTCTCTGATCCGCAGCACATTCTCTCTCAAATCGGCTGTGAGAGTGGCATCCCTATTATCCAGTCGCATGTCCAGTGAGGCCTGGTGCATTTCAATTTCTCAATCTCTCCAAGGATAGTCTTAAAGACTTCACGCACCTCAGTTGTTACTTCAGTCTCAGCTGGTGGCCAAGCAGCATCAAAATCGAATTCTGCAGGGACAATAGAGTCAGTGGGAATCACTGGATCAGGTTTGTGGTATTACTTCCGCTCACGGGCTGGTTCTTCAACAAGGTCAGGCACCTCAATTGAAAAAGGAAAAGTTTCTTCGAAAGCATCATCACGGACGTAAGGTATGGAATGTACAGTCGTTCGAGCCTGTGATGTGTCTGGTTGAGTCGACTCTTCTGTATCTTTGGGATCATGCGCAGATGACTCGGTTTCAGCTGGGCCTTGGTGTGAGGGTTGGCCAGCTGACTGAGCCTCAGCTGTCTTAACAGCTTCTTCGGCCTCAGTGTTTTCTGCTAAATGAGTTTGATGTTCCTCAGCTACACCATCAGCATCATCGGAAGATGATGAGTTTTGAAGGCTCGGCTCATCATCAAAATTAAAGGTTTGTCGAGCAGCCTTGAAGTCTGTCTTACTCATACTAGGAAGAGCATCCTCAGCTGAGTCTTTTTGATTTGCAGCAGGGGAGGACTCAGCTTCATCTTCAGCTTCAGATCCCAGAAAAGTTATGTCAGGGTTGTCTTGAGAATCATGAAGGGCACTTATCTCCTTCTCAGAATCATCAATGTGAACAGGAGGGATGTTCTGTGTTTCTGCTTCTGTACCTCGGGAAGTTTCAACCTCCCGTAGGCCTTCATTACCTCCTGCAGTCTCAACTGCAGCAAGGCCTTGGTCATTCCCTTCGTGATTTCAAATTTGTCTTAGGGTCTTCTACAGTGGCATCCACAGGAGTCTCAACTCCGTGGATTGCACTTTCATTGCCCAAAGTGTTAACTCCCGGGGCAGAACCATCCTGTGCCTCGACTACATCAGCAGCGTCCTCGAACTGCAGGATCGGTTGGCACTTCACCGAGAGCAGATTCAACCTGCCTCGAGCCACAATAACAACTTCTTGTGTTTCCTTTTCTTGTTCCTTCTCCACTTCGCCTCCTAGATTCAGGGTGGAGTTAGCTGCAGCATCCTCCGACCTAGCTGTAGTGGAGGGAGTTTCCCCTTCAGCTGACATACTAGCTGAGTGACTTATATTGGGGTCACTCTTCTCCAGACTCCCGGCTTTTTCTTGTGAGTGTTCAGTCGTGGGGGCAGGTGGTAAGACACCTTCGACAGGGGTTGGCTCTACTTGGGTCCCCAAGTTCCCAGTTTCATTGCCAATTTCCCTAGATCCATCCTCTGAGTGAGCTGGGGAGGTGGTTGCAGCAATAACAGTGGCAATCGATGTACCACTCCCAATGGATCAATCTCCAGCTGAGATTTGGAAGACTCTCCCAGGTCCTTCCAGTCACCGTTTGTGCACATGCATCATCCTGGATTCCCGCATGGCTTGCTGCATTTCTAGCTCCTCCGTCGCAGCAGCAGGATCCAAGTCCTCATCACTTCCTGAGAAGGCATCGAAGTGAGGATGGGTGTGATCGGTGGTTCCAGTGAAAGGACAAATGTTGGCCTTCTCACGAGCTTCAGCTTCCTCTGCCAATCTCTCCTTCTCTTTTTCTTTGAAGATCTACAAGATATCTAGGCAGTTATCTTCATCAAGTACCTGGACCACTGTGGTCAACTCGAGGAACTCCATCAGTTCTTCCTCTTCTTCAATGAATTCAGGTCTTTCGAATTGTTCCCTCGAGCGACTCAGCTTCCATTTTCTCCATTCTCGTAGACGATTTTGGATGTCCGAATATGGTGGAGAGAGCACGATCACATCATCTTCATCTTCTTCTTGTTGTCCTTCCTTTTTCAGGAATGGAGGGTAGCAGACTTTGCTGCTCTTCACCCTCAACAGCATCTGTCGTAGGTGGAGACACAGTCCTGTCGACAGGAGATTCAGCTATCTCTGCTGCTTCTTGTTCCTCAGCTGTTCTGTCCACAACTGGGTCTTCAATTTACCTCTGCTGATCGGCCTCATCAGACATGGCTGTTTCATCAATAATATCTGGAGACTGCACTTCTCCAGCAGTCTCAGAGATATTTTTGTCCTAACTAGAGGAATTTCCGGCTTGGATGCGGCTTCTTCGGATTCCTTGGCGGCGGGGGCCGGTGCATCTTTCTTTGCCTGAGGAGCTGCCTTTCTTGGCTTGGCAGTCCTCTTCTTCTAGATGGCTGGAGAAGGTATTTGAGGTTCCTTCTCTACCTCGGCTGCAGGGGTAGGAGACACGGCTGCAGGGGCAGGTGACTCGGCTGCAGAGGCAGGTGCGGTTTTCTTCTTTGCGGCTGGGGCAGTTGGCTTCTTCGCAGCTGCATGGGCAACTTTCTTCTTAGGAGGGGAAGTGACAGTTGTTTCTTCGGGATCAGCTGATTCCCCCTCGCTTGTATCCGCCCTCTTGGCATAGGCTCTCCTTTGGGCTCCTGAAAGATTTGACCGGAACATATTCTTGTTGACATGGAACGACTTTCCATGTCGGAGTGGAACACCCTTCACCTCCATCAAGCGGCCAATTACAAGGCCATAGCCCAGAGATCCTCCAAATGATCCATCGTCCTTGAAGGACTTATTTGCAACATTCTGGCAGAGTCTGCTGTTGACGAATTCTTGCTCAGTTGATCTTCTTCTCCTCCATGATCGTAGCCATGACGATCAGCTTGGTTTTGTATAGCTGATTGAAGCTTCCAAACTTTATGTCTACACATTTGGCAACGATGTCCAGCAGTTTGTGATAATCATCCTTCAGCAGCTTCTTGTCAGCTGTGTAGACAACTTTTGCAGCACACTCGGGGTTGGCCACTTCCTTCCATGCAGCGACCAAATCTACGTCACCCTCAAGTATCTCCGGCACACCTTCCGATGGCAGCAAACAATGCTCCGCTAGATCTTCAGCAATGATTGTAAGATCCTTCCCATGAACAGAGGATTTGATGCCCTCGTCATGAACTTCAGCATTCACGTAGAACTGTGCTACCTCTTCAACATAAGTCATCTGAAACTCCATCGTGAGAAAGGATTTCAGTCCAGATTTCTCGATTTTGTCAGTTATCTTCTTCACAAGGGTTTCATCGGAACCCTGTTTAACCATTCCTTCGAAATTTACCGTAGAACTAGTGTGGATTTGCTTCCCTAGTTTGGTGAAATCATAGGTTGATGCCATTTTTGAGTTTTACCAAACGAACCTTGACAAACTTGCCTTGAAGACTGATACGGTTTTGAGAGAAAAAAAAGCTTTCTTTGCTTTGGAGAGATGAACAGTTTTGAGTAATGTGAGAGAGAGAGAGAAAAACTGAACGATTGAGTATATAAGGGTTGTGAAAGGACGTGCTTTCGGTTTTTGAAATTTTGATCAAGATCAACGGCTCGGATTTAGCACGCCGATTAGCATTTAATTGCCCGCATTTAATGCGGCAGCATTTATATCCAATCATATGCTTTGTCGTGCAGCTTTTGACTGTACCTGTCATTATTACGCTGACGTCATCCTTAAAAATATTCCCGCTTATTAAAAATGACTGCATTTTTTTTCACTTAGCTCATAAATGACTCAGCTTACTCCTTAACTGACTTAGCTCTTCTTCTCTCTATTCACATAGTGACTCAGCTGTCAGCTAACTCGATCAAGCTGACTTTCCGATACGGCTGATTCACTTGGCTGATCTGTAAGATCTGCTCTGTTTTCATCTTTTCATGTTCCATCTCTGCTCATTGAGTCTTCTGAGTGTCAACTCAGCTCAATTAACCCTAGCTCATGCTTAAGCTCTTTGAATCTGGATTCACATAAGGGGTTTGTGAATATGTCAGCTAACTATTTATCAGTTGAGATGTATTCCAAAGTGATGTCTTTCTTTCAACATGATCTCTTGTAAAGTGATATCTGGCATCAATGTGATTTGTTCTTGAATGCAACACAGGATTCTGAGTGATTGCAATAGCACTTGTATTATCACACATAATTGGAATTTCTTTCTCTTCAACATCATAATCTTTCAGCTGCTGTCTCATCCATAGACTTGGGCAATACTTGTTTGCCCAATGCACTATGTACTTCGGCAAAGGTGGATGTAGCTATTGAGTTTTGCTTCTTGCTAAACCAGAAACCATTTGTTTCAAGCATTTGACATGTACACAAAATACTTTTCTGTCAACTCTACATCCAAGATAGTTAGAGTCTGAATAACCAATAAGTTTGAATCCACATTCCTTTGGATACCATAAGCCGACTTCGTGGCATCCCTTCAGATATCTTAGGATTCTCTTAGCTGCAGTCATGTGGCTTTCTTTTGGAGCAGATTGAAATCTTGCACATACTCCTACTGCAAATGTGATGTTTGGCCTGCTTGTTGTTAGATAGAGCAGTGATCCAATTAGTGCTCTGTATCTGGTTTGATCCATAGGCTTACCATCTGCATCCATATCCATCTTGACTGATGTATTCATTGGTATTTTCATAGAAGACTTCTCTTCCATACCAAATTTCTTCATTAAATCTCTGGTATACTTTGTTTGACTTATGAAGGTTCCATCCTTCAGCTATTTAACTTGAAGTCCTAGAAAGAACGCCAGCTCTCCCATCATGCTCATTTCAAATTTACCTTGCATGAGGTTTGAGAACTTATCACACAACTCTTTGTTTGTGGATCCAAAAATGATATCATCCACATATATTTGAACAAGCAGTATACTCTCTCCATCTTGGATTCTGAAGAGTGTTCTGTCCACTTTGCCTTTGGTGAATCCATTATCTGTTAGAAATTGAGATAATGTATCATACCATGCTCTAGGTGCTTGTTTCAATCCATATAGAGCTTTCTTTAGTTTGTACACCTTATCTCCAAGAGTCTTCTGCTCAAAACCTGGAGGTTTTTCAACATAGACTTCTTTTCCAATAATCCATTTAAAAATGCACTTTTCACATCCATTTGATATACAGTGAAGTTCTTGTGTGTAGCATAGGCAAGACACATCTTTATTGCTTCTAATCTTGCAACAGGAGCAAATGTTTCATCAAAATCTATTCCTTCTTCTTGGCAATACCCTTTGGATACCAATCTTGGTTTGTTTCTTACCACATAACATTCCTCATTCATCTTGTTTCTGAAAACCCATTTTGTGTGAATAACATTTTGATGGGTTGGTCTTTGTACCAGTTCCCATACTTTATTTCTTTCAAACTGATTCAGCTATTCTTTCATGGCATGAATTCAATGTGTATCATCCAATGCTTGTGACACATCTTTTGGCTCTATTTGAGAAATAAAACAAGTGAACATAGCTTCTTGTTGAGTGTGGATCCCGGTTCTTACACCATCTCTTACATCTCCAATGACTAGCTCGGTGGATGGTCTCTCGGCCATCTCACATCGAGGTTGGAGTAAGTCGATTTGGGTTCGATCGTCTTCCTTGTGTAGTCTTGAGCAGACTCTCTCATCATCACTTAGCCGCAGATTTTCCAGTTGTCTTTGATATTCACTATTTCACCTTCATCTTGATTGATTGCTCCAGCTTCAGCTTCAAAATAGGGACTCTTTTGCATAGTTGGATGATTCAGCTTATCAGCTAACTCATCAATGTCTTCTCCATTTACATTTGGTTCATCAAAACCACATGAATAGACTCTTACGTGACCATAGTCCTCTTGTTCAAGCCTCTGTAGGCTTTGCTTTGTGAGTATCCCAAGAAGATACCTTCATCAACTTTAGCATCAAAAGACTTTAGATTATTCTTGCCATTGTTGTGGATGAAGCATTTACATCTAAATATTCTAAAATACCCAACATTTGGCTTTCTCCCCGTCCATATTTCATAGGAGTCTTTGTCACCTGTCTATTTATCATGCATCTATTTTGAGTATAGCATGCGGTATTGATGGCTTTAGCTCAAAATCTTTTTGGCAATCCAAAATTTGACTAACATGGTTCTTGCAACTTCCTTGAGAGTTCTTTCCTTCTTTCTACGCTACTCCATTAAGTTTGTGGAGTCCTTGTCGAGATAATTCATGAGCAATACCATTTTCAACACAATACTGAGTTATTATTCCATTGACAAACTCAGTTCCTCTATCAGATCTTATCTTAATAATGGTTTGACTCTTCTCATTTTGAACTCTTCTCATTAGCTGAGGTAACTTCTGCAAAGTTTCCTTCTTTTTACACATGAAGATTGTCCATGTATATCTAGAATAATCATCGACCACTACTAGAGTGTATTTCTTTCCACTTATGCTTGCTGGCTCAACTGGGCCAAATAAGTCCATATGTAACTGATGCAATATCCTTGTTGAAGGTGGACTTGACTTTTCTTTGAATGATGATTTGATCTGTTTTCCCATCTGGCATGCATCACACACACTTTCCTTCTTGTACACTGAGTCTGGCAGTCCTTCTACAAGATTACTCCTTGCAAGCTTGTTAATTGTCTTGAAGTTCAGGTGACTCGAAACTTCTTGTGCCACATCCAACTTCATTCGGCTTGTGCTTTTTGCTATGACAAGTGCTTGGTGTGGCGATCGATAATCTACCACATACATATTCTTTTATGCGGATCCTTGCAAAGACCACTTCATTTGATTCAGTGTCTTTGATTTGGCACACTCCCATATTGAATCCAACATTATAGCCCTTGTCAGAGAGTTGGTTGATACTTAATAGGTTGAAGTTGAGGCCTTCAACATATGCAACATCTGTGATTTCTAATCCATTTTTCTTGATGGATCCAATACCTCTTATTTCCCCTGAAGCTTCATTTCCTCCAAATATGACTTTTGCGCCTCTAGTCTCCTTGAATTTTGATAGATTTTTCTTGTTTCTTGTCATGTGTCTAGAACAGCCACTATCCATGTACCAGGTTCCTTGGCACTCAGCTGTTCCTTGAACTTGCAATCAAGGAAATTAGTTTTTAGGTACCCATACTTGTGCGGTCTGTGGGGTTAATCTTTGTAAGATGATCCAACCAACCTATAGCCAAATGATTTGACTCTAAGAGGTTGCCATCTATCTGTGCCATAATCATAATTCACTTTGGCAAATTGCTTGGGGGCTTTAGGTTCATACAACTGTCTCTTTTGTCTGTATGCCTGTGTGTGAGTTTTAGCAATTGCCTTCTTTGGGTAATTGTGATATTTCTGAGTGTAGTTCTTGGGTGCATATGTGTGCTGATGATTTCTCTTTTGCCTTTGGAATGGCCTTTGCTGAGTTCTAGGCCTTTGCCATTTTTGGCATATATTCCACAGGTCTTTGTTGATATTTCACATTATTCCAATCAGCTTGGCATGGGTAGTTTCTACCATTCCCATCATTTGTGTTCCTTTGATAGAACTTAGGGGATTCTAGTAGCTCTGTTTCTTCTTCACGAGTACTTCCCCGTTTGGAGTTTGATGAGGCACTCTGCTGGATTTCTTCTCAGCTGTCCTCTCAGCATACTCAACTGGTTGTTTTCCTTTTCCTTTATATCCAAGGCCAGTTTGTTTGTGATTGTGCTTTGGAGTGAATGTGGGTGCAATATTTGGTGTCTTGGGTTTTTGAGATGCTTCATTACTTGAAGATCCTTTTTCCAAGATCACTCTGGGAGTTTGACTGTGCACAAAAGAAATTGAATCTTATGCATGTCTTGTCTCCACACTCCTTTTGGCTCATAATAAGGTCATCCAATGATTTAGATGCCTTTGTGAATAGAGCAATCACATTTTTGAGATTATTTTCTCTCTTTTCTATAGCAAATGCGACTATCTCTCTTTATTAGTTTAGCATTCTCGGCCTTGACTCTTTGTTCTCATCAATTATGTGACTTAGAGTACTCGGCTCCTTAGTCACCGTGAGTTTTGGCTTTTAATTTGTTGTTTTCCTCATTTAATAGTGTGTGTGAGGATTTAATGTGCTCAAAGTCTTTCATCATTTTGCCTAATGAATCATAAAGATCGGTGGGTGATGAAGTGTGTGTGTGTCACAATCACTATCACTAGAATTTGAGTGAGATGAGTTAGAGTGTAGCTCATCTTCTTGGTTAGGTTGGTCTTGTTCTTTGGCCATTAGGCAGTTAAGGCTTCTTCTTCTTCGAGTCACTTGAGTAGTCGGCTTCACTACTCTCGAGTCTCTTCTTCTTTAAACTTAGTTGTTTCAAGATCTCGACCAACATTGCCTTTTTCTTTTCTTGTCTTCTTTCTCTGAAGACTCTTTCTTTTTTTTTCTTCATTCCTGTATTTATTGACTACGGGATATGGATGATCAATAGCAAAGTGTCACTGGTTGTCTGCAATTCCAACACGAGTTTTCAACCTTTTGGTCGACTCTCTCATTTCTTGGGTTGTCGGCTCTTTGATATTCGACCTTTTGATACTCAAATTCTCTTTGGTGACCTATCTTCCCTTGACTTGGAGGAGTGAATGTCTTCTCGGAGGATTCACCTTTATTTCTTTTGTAGTTCTTGTTGAAGAACTTGTTGAATCTTTTAACCATCAGAGCAATCTCCTCCTGGTCAATGATTTCTTTGGTCTCAGCTCTCTTCCCTTTCTTAACTATGAGTGCAGTTGTTTTGGGTACAGCTGTCTCCTCTTGATCTTTTCTTCTCAGTTTAAATTCATAAGCTTTGAGGTCTGAGAATAGTTCATGATTAGATGTTTTTGATAGGTCCATAGAGTGCCTTAGAGCCATGGTCTTCATTTCCCACTCAGCTGGGAGGCTCCTTAGTATCTTCATACACATTTCCTTTTGTGTGTATTCATTTCCAAGTGCTGAGAGCTCATTTGTAATTTCAGTGAATCTAGCATCCAGCTGATCTACTGTCTCACCTGCAAGCATTTTAAAGTTTTCAAATTTTTGAACAACAACGGATAATTTGTTTTCCTTAATCTGCTCGATCCTTCACAAATTAAAGTTAGTTTATCCCAGTTTCTTTCTTTGGTCATTTCTTGCAAGATTTGACTTTGTTGAACATGGATTTGTCCAAAGTTTTGTAAAGTATATCCTTGGCATTGTCAGGTTGTATCTTTTTTCTCAATCATCATTTGTCCATTCACTCTTAGTTTTTCAACCATAGTTGGTGCGGGAGCAAAGAACCTCTTCTCCTTCACCGCAGCAAGACTCTCCTTGTTGTGTTCACCTTCATTATTTGCGGTGGCCCATCCTCTATCACTATCCACATCTCATCATGTAAAGCTAATAGATGAGCCTGCATACGTATTTTCCAGTCATCAAATTCTTCAATGGTGAACATAGGAATGCGTGTCAAATTTGCTTCCATGATAATAACTTTGCTGTTTAAAAATGGCTTTTGAAAGAACAAGTGTTAAAAACTTCTTTGAAAGATTGGAGATCTAGTTCAGTAACCAGTGCGGAAGGCTCAATAAACCAACCGCTCTGATACCACTTGTAGGTCACAAGGGGTGTGAGTAAGGTTTAGAATGGGGTGTTGAATAAACCTTACCAACTTTTTGATTTTAGTCCTTTAAAAATAATACAGAGTTAAATACACAGCTAAGTCCTTGAGGGACATCTAAGTTAGTTAACCAAATGAGTTAGCCACTCAACGACTTTCGATTGAAATTGTTGATAGAATAACTCACTGTTTAGTCTAAACCTTAACTTGGTTGTGATGAGATTTTCAGTGGAAGACTTAACACCCTTGAATTTGGTTTAAGTTTGTTTTAACACTTGGTTTTAGAACTTTGTTAATTATCGGTTGGATAGCAAATTATCAGCAGATGTAAAGTAATATGCAGAAATAAAAGTGCTGAAATGTAAATGACAAAATAATTTTTATAGAGGTTCGAAGATGGGGTAATTTTTCTACTCTTCTCTTCTCCAACTCCTGGAGGAATCCACTAAATATTGATCAGAGTACAAAGTGGTTATCAGTCTAGGTACAAGTCTTGATCACACAAATGACTTGATCCTTTGGGACTCGATCGGAGATGCCTTGGTCACACAAACCGGCTTCTCGTCCGACTCAACTTCTTCACAGCGGGCGCTTGCTACTTGACTCACTTGCTCAAGCTTCTTGGATTTGATAACGAAGTCCTCCAATAACTTGAGACTGGTTCGACCTTGAACCTTTCTACAATCCTCCTTCGAATGTACACCACTTTTGATTCTTCAAAAGTTTTCTCTTCAACAGTTTGAAGTTGTCTTTCCTTCATAGCTTTGTGTTGGATTGATTTCCTTCGAGAGTTAGGCTTGAGGATTTTGCTTGAATAACTTGAGAATATTTTGCAGGTTACAGTATGAATAATTGCTTGAATACTCAGGTATGCAAGGTAACCTTTTCTCAAAGTGATTCCTCAGCCTTTTATAGTGAACTTTTAAAAATCTGCCCGTTGAAGAGATAGGCTTATTTTCAAAAGTCACTTGTGTTCGTTGGCTTGTCTTGTTGCAGTCCTTGAAGTTGACATTTCCTCGTGTTAAATGAATCTTCAGCTTTTCAGAGTCTGACACGAGGTGCAGTGTTTCCCATTGATTTATTCCTTTTGCACGCTTCTGGGATTGACCACTTTAAGACATGGCAGCATGGAAGTATTACTTGTTTAGGTAATATTCATGACTTATGTGCAACGGATTCTTTTCGATTGTCTTGACTTGACTGCGTTCTCTAACTTCCCCAGGTGACTTGAGTTTGCTTTCAATCAATGGATGACTCATCTGTCATTTCAACTTGAGACTTGGCTTCTTGAGTTGACTTGATCGACACTTCACACTGATTGTATCTCGGTGATACTCCTTGATCGAGTTCTTGACTTCTCCTCCTTGCCATACTCGGTTGTTTCTAACGAGTCTTCATTCGATCTTGATTGACTTCTTGTATATCCAGGAATAGCTGACTTGACTCAGCTCGTACAACCCTATCTATTACAATGCAAATTACAAGGAAAATGGGGTGCCAACTTTCTAGTGTAAGTTTTACATGGCATTCATCAAAATCTAAACAATAAATTTCCCAACAAATATAAATCCACAGTGCAATGTCGACCACCTTAGGGTTTTTCGTCCGTCTCGTTTCTGTTTCAAAAATCAAACTTCGAGGCAATGGTTGCCCTCTAGGGTGACCAGTTGCACACGAAACAGAATTGTTGTCCAATTTTTGTCAAAAATAAACTTCAAGAAATACTCTGAAAAATTAGTAAAAATATTTTAAATTGACTAGGAGTATTTGGACAACATTTAAAGACATTATTTTGGTGAAAAGCTCAGTTAAATAAAATCATCAAAATTACGATGAAAATACTTATCTAACAAGAATATTCCATAATATAGCTTAATTGCAGTTTTGGTCCTATAAATATAAAGAGGTGATATATTTAGTCATGTAATTATTGTATGTAGCAATTTTAGTCCCGTATGTATTAAAAATTTGCATACATATAGTCCTCTAAGTGTGCTCTGTAGCAATTTCGGTCCTAAAATTTTGATTATTTTGCCATTTTTGTCCTATAAGTTTTAAGTTTGTGTAATTTTGGTTCTCAAAGGATGAAATATGACTTACCCATTTGGGCAAAAGTTAACAAAAATAAAACTTATGGGACCCAAACTGCAGAAAAATGAATTAATTTGAAAATCATATTAAAATTAATTAGGTTTTATGTGATAATTTTTCAAAATAATATGATGTGTAATCTGAAAAATAATAATATATAATTTTAAATGTTGAGGACACAATTGGAAGAGACTTTACTCACACAATTGCTATTCAAGGAGAGGTAGTTGACCTTTTGTTAGACAACATATCCAGCAACCCACGTAAGTGACGTTGGGTGCTTGGATTTTGTACAATGCAACGACACTTCTGAGATCATATTTAGCAGCTTGCACTAGATTCTACAACAAAAAAGGATATTGTAGAATATTCTATTTTAGTGCATATTTTGATACACTAAAATCAGAAATTGAAAACAAAAAATAGAAAGAATAGAAATTAGCGCAACTATGGTGTTGCACCATTTCTGGCGCATAATTATTCACATCTTTAAAATAGCTCAGACTTTAGCACAGTGATGGAATAAGTTTTTGCTTCAAATTGAAGATAGAACACTCTTTTGGAGATGCTCTAAAGTTGCATTGTTTTTGCACTAATTGTTTTTATTTTGTTTCTTTAATTTGTTATATATATGTTTTTATTAATTTTAAATATTTTAATTAATTGGTTTGGTAAAAAAGAAAATTGTAATTAATATTTTATTTTATTTTATCTAATAGAAAATAATATTAATTTTAATGATTTTTAGACGATATCAAAATTAATTCAACTCTATGTGATAATCTTTTTAAATAACATGATGTGTTATTTGAATAACAATATATAAATTAATAAGTACGATAAGATTAAAATACTACACAAATTTATAAAACATAAATAAATTACATTATAAAATAATGAAACATAAAATTACATATATATGTAATATTTTTATAAATTATATAATAATCAAAATCAATATTAAATGAATAAAATAAGGAATATTCTTTTTTAGTGCAGGACGTGTGCAAACTGCTAGAGTGTAAATTCTGCACAAAAATATTGCATAATGTTCACCAATTAAAGTGGTGCTGCTGGATATGCTCTTAATTAATTTAGTTTAGTGTTTGTGTTTGTGCTTCTCTAAATTGTTTTTGTTCGATATATAATAAGAATAAGTTATTTATATCCTTCGTTGTTCATATAAAACATTGTTCAAAATTAAAATAGTGCTCAATGTGCACTAAAATAGTGTAAACTGGTGGAGATTGTTATACTTAATTAATTTAGTATTTGTGTTTTTGTAATTTGTGCTTCTGTAATTTATTTTTCTTCGATATAATTAGAGTGACTATATTATTTATCCTTCGTTCTTCATGCAGAACATTGTTGAAAGGATCTGGTCTTTTTCTCAAAAGATTCCAGAATCCATTTGTATTCTGTCAGCATCGGGTACAATCTCCAGTGCAGAATTATACATCCCAGCTTTGCGTGGAGGTGTTATAAGATATGAGGCATGATCTCAATTTCTATATTCTAATTATTTTCTTTATTTGATGTTATGCATGAAAAAAGAAATAAAATCATATATATATATATATATATATGCTTCTGCCTGAACTTTCATTCCATTTCCATGTGTTTTTTTCTTTATTTTACTTGTCTTTCGTCATCAAATTGGCTAATTCTAATCCCATTATGAGGATTACAATATGTTCAGCTAATGTAAACATCACGTTTTGCAAAAAAAAATCATGTAAGTTTATAAACATCTGATCTCAGTTTTAATCGTGCAAAATATGCACAGTTTGCAAAATAGTCATGTATGAAAATCTCAAATTTGGTCATAATTTTACCGGAAATTGGAGACTAAATATGCCGCTCATGTGATTAATTCTAGTGAAATTAGAAAAATTGAGATTTTAATATAGTTATAGAACTATTTTGCAAACCAACAGAAGTTTTCCATTATTACATGACTTTTTTTTTTGAAAAATATGATTTTTATAGAATTGTTTTGCTAATACCCTATAAATTTTACACGACCAATTCTGCCCCACCATTTATGACAACAGAATAAGTAGTTGCTCATATATATGTACCATATATAGATGTATGTTGCTATGCTAGAGTTAAATTTGATTAACACATTAAAAGGGATATTAAGGTAATTCCTCTATCTCTCATTATATATTCTCCTCTACAGGGCGAGTTTTCAATCGTGTATCTGAATGGATCTCACACTTATGATAAGAAAAGGGGTGGCAAAATTTGCCTTCTTAGTGTTCAATTGGCTAATCATGAAGGGCGGTTTTACGGTGGTGCTGTTGCAGGCTCACTAATTGTTGGAGGGCCAACTACGGTAGGATCAAAATTTCCTCTCGATATAATATACTTTTTCTAGCAACTTGGGTTAACCATTTTCAAAATTCACTAGGATCTCATTACATTTCTTTTTTTTTTCCAGCTTATCATTGCTACATTCAAACAGAATTTGAGGAAGCAACCGACTGTAAGGCCACAACGCCTTGAAACTCCAAAGCCTAACAAAGGCACAGTTGCAGGTCCATCACAGGCCGAAAATAGCAAACAAGCGGCAGATGCTGAAGTTAAAGTTGTAGCAAGTGCTTCGCCCCTCAGTGCTGATGATCCAGCGCCGGTAAACGATCAAGTGGTCGTAAAAGACCATAATGTGAGCAATGCTTCGTCTCCTCAGCCTGTTGAGATTGTGTCTGAAACGGGACGTGTTACGTTGTCCGATGTTGAAACTGGAGTTGCTACTGATTAAGGAAGAAATGGATTTGAAGAACTTATTGTGTCTTTTAAAGTTCGAAGTAAAAACATTTGTTGTCTTTTGGGTGAAGTTTAAGGTTTTAACAATTATGTTTGTTTGTTGTTAGGGGGGCTTTATCATGGCTTGCTGTTGTATGTTATGTATTTGAATTTTGAACAACATATGTTCTTTGATTTGGGTTTGATCTGGTTGAATTGTAGTTACTGAGAACTGTAGTTAGGGCCTTTGCCAAAGGAATGGAATGAGAGTTGCTCTTTCTCTGTTTTAGTTTCATCTTGTGTTCTATATTACATATTTGTGTTGACGGTCATTTCTACACACTTTTTAATAGCGAAACATTTTTCTACTCACTTTTAATAAAAGCATATTTCTTACCCATTTTTTGGCTGAAAAGACGAAATAACTCCTTAATTATCTCTTCCTCCTCCTTCATTTTCTTCTTCTTTCTCTCGAATTTTTCTTTGCTATTTTTTGAAGACGAGTTTGGTATGACTTTGGTACATGTCTGGGAATGTACCATTTGAACTCTTGAGGAGCTTTTTGAAAAACAAATTTGGAATGTTCATAATGGCACGATCATGACCAAAATAATGTGACTTTTGATTTCATGAAGAGCTCCTTGAAAAACAGACTTGAAAAAATATAAGTGATTGCAAAAACATATATGTAGTCACGATCGTGTCCACAAAACCATATATGGAGACATGATTGTGTCCACTTTATAATGTTTGGCACAATCTGTCATAAATGAACATTTCCAAATTTGTATCTTAATACGATCGTGCTCTTTACTTATTGCATTTAGGGACACGATCATGCCACACCCATGTAACTGATGACATGATGGTGTCGTGCCCCTTTAATAATGGTACTTTTGTTTTTACCAGGTAAAAAAAAAATTCTTATTGTAAAAATGGGTAGAAAAGTTTGATTATCTTAAAAAGGTCAAAAATAACTTTCAATTTAAGTTGTAAAAAAGATGGGTAATATATATTTTGCTTCATAGATCAATCACCCTGGACTATACCATGTTGATGTATACTCCATATCAAGTAAATTGTAACTATTCTTGTCATTATTTTTTATTTTTTATTTATTTTATATGGATCGATTAGTAGGCTCATTCTTATTGACATTGATGAGGAGTGAGATGAATTATCTATATTAGGAAATGATTGGTCAATCACCATTAGCCTTATGTCGATTCGTCTAAGCATTATTGTTTAATTAGCTTTTGTCATCGAATTTGGTTTAAGCATGAATCGTTATTATGTAAGTATCACTATTATCAATAAGATTTTTATTATTCATTACGATTCTAGCCTTGTTTTCGATCGGCAACTAGAAACGTTTTGGGAACTAGTAAGTTGATAAATTATTAGGATAATATGTTGATTTTGTTCCATAGTATTTGATTAAGTTTTTACTAACCTTATGATACAAAACTCATGCCTATGTTTGATTTGGTAGAGGTCTAAAAAAGGTTTTCTTAATTGACATTTAACAAATAAAAATAAAAGATAATATCTTTTTTTTTATAAATATTATAATATTATATACTAATAAAAATATGAACTATATAATTTTTATTATGTGTGAATATGTGTGTGTGAGTATAGTGTGAGAGAGAGTATTGTGTGCGAAGTGTGCGTATGTAGTGTGTGTGTGTGCGCAATGTGTGTAATGCGTGCACTGAGTGTGTAGTGTATGTGAATTGGTTTGAAACTTCATTCTCTTTTCAATCTTCCTGTTTGAAATTCACTAAGATTAATTGCATTAGTACCTTTTTTTCCCCAGCTTATCATTTCTACATTCAAACAGAAGTTGATGAAGCAGCTGACTGTGAGACCACAACGCCTTGAAGCTCCAATGCCTAATAAAGGCACAGTCGCTGCTCCACCGCAGGCCAAAAATAGTGAACAAGCTACAGATGTTGAAGTTAAAGTTGTAGCAACTGCTTCGCCCGTCAGTGCTGATGATCCGGCGGTAAATGATCAAGTGGTCGTAAAGGAACCTAATGTGAGCAATGTGTCTTCTCCTCAGCCTGTTGAGATTGTGTCTGAATCGGAACGTGTTACGTCTTCTGGTGTTGAAACAGGAACTGCTACTGATTAAGGAAAAAACGAATTTATTGAACTTATTGTGTCTTTGAATTAAAAACATTTGTTGTTGTTTGGGTGAAGTTTAAGGACAAGTACTTATTTTTGTTTGTTGTTTTGGGGGCTCATCGTGGCTCATTGTTGTGTCATGTATGTTATGTAATTGAAACTTCAACTACTACACGTTGAATTTGGGTTTGATATATTTGAATTGCGAAGCGGTTTTAGTTTCATGACTTTCATCTTGTGTTATATATATATTATATATTTGTGTAGATGGTCATTTCTACACAAATACTTTTCCACCCAGTTTTAATAAAAGCATATTTCTTACACATATTTTGGCCAAAAAGGCTAAAAAAAATCCCTTATCTCTTCTACCTTCTTCTTTCAATATTCTTCTTGTTCTTCTTTCTCTCGAACTTTTCTTTGCTATTTTTTGAAGATGCGTTTCGTATGAGAATTTGTTATGTCTCGGAACATGTCTTTTGAATTTGTGATGAGCGTTTTGATAAATAGATTTCGAAATGTTCGTATGGCACGATCGTGATCAAAATAACCTGACCTTTTCATTTTGTGAAGAACTGTTTGAAACACAGATATGACAAAATACAAGTGAACGTGATTGTGCGCAAACATATATGTAGGCACAATAATATCCATAAACTATATATGGAGATACAATAATGTCCACTTTATGTATTTGGCATGATCGCGCGTGCCATAACGTACTGTATATTGGATACAGTCGTGCTCTGTATTTATTGCATTTATTGACACGATCCTTCCAGGTCCATGTAATTGATGGCACAATCGCGTGTTGTGATACTTTTCAACGTGCCTCGCCCCTTTAGTAAGAGTATTTGTCTTTACGGGTAAAAAAAATATATTTTTATAAAAGTGGGTCAAAAAATAATTTGGCTATCCAAAATAACTTTCAGTATATGTTGATACAAAAATGGGTAATATATATTTTGCTTCTTGAATCATTCAGCTTGAACTATACCATATTTATGTATACTAGTAAAGTGCACGAGTGTTGCACGTGAACCAAATATATTTTTTAAAAATTTTAATTTAAAAATTATACTTTCTTGTGGTTATTAATTTATGGTCTTCAAGTATTTTTATTATGTAGAATATTTATTCACTACACAGTTGTTCTGTTGTTTAAATATCTTTAGCTATCCCCATTAGCCATTGGTATACCTCTAAAAGTTATCCAAAATTGTGAATTACTTTTTTGTCATTAAAATTTACAAGGGCGTTTGAAAGAATTATAGCACGGATATTTACCAAAAGTTTGCAGAGTAAGGATGTGATTGCAGATGTGGTCACATTCACAATCACATGCAGCGGAATTTTAAAGACGATAAAGAGACACACGAAATAAAAATTGTCTACAAGCCAACAAGCTTGTAGACGTGCCAATATGGCAAAACTTTCCACTAGTAAAAATAGATTGATTCCGTATACAAAAATACTCAAATCCAACTAGAGGAAACGCAACGAAAAACTCCTATCTAGAGTATATCTGATCTATGTAATTCAACTCATCCAACAATAGACATGTGTGGACTTCGTTAATCACTAAACAAAAACAATGGATGAAAAACCTAACAAACACAACTGCAGGGCTGAATGTGATCACAGATGTAGTCACATTTGAGATCGCATTCAGGGCAGCGAGACTCCTTGTGCTTGTATGACTCTTAACTCTCTCAAGACTCTTGTATCTCTGGTATATTTCTTGTGTAATCATTATGCACGTCCTCTCCCTTTATATAGTTGTCCAAGACCCTTCAAGAGACCTAATAAACAAGGAAATAAGATATATACAAATATATGACAAGTAAATCACTTATGTTAGGAAACAAGATAACTATCAATAATCCTAATATATCAATACCATATTAATCTGATTTCTTTCCAACTCTAAAAAGTCCTAATCATATCATAAGTCTAGAAAGGCAAAACAAATCAAAATCCAATCTTTATAATTTAGGAAATTATTTTTGGGCGATCAAAACAAAACGCCCTAACAATCTCCCCCTTTTTGCCTTTCTAGACAAAACACATATCAAGCACAAATCAAGCAAACTCCCCCTAAGTGTAACAACTCCCCCTGAATATTGTGCTGAGTAAAAATACTGAAACAGATGCGATCACATTTCAGGTCACATTTATAACTGCAACAAAAATTAGTAAACGAGAGTTTATCAAGTTATCAACTAACAAAACAAGTAAACCTAGGAGAAGAGTAGTCTTAGTACATCCCAAATCAAATATTATAAAGTTCATCAGTAGACACATTTGTGTCCAATTGTCCTTCAAAATCAAACTGAAGGCCTTCGTCGCCTTCTTACAGATAGTCGGTGGTGCGGAACATCGGCAGTCTCAGCGGCTGTTCGAAAATGTGAGCATCGATTAAGTCTCGGTTCCATAACTCCCCCTGTAGTTGTGCTTGGGCCAGCGGCATTCTCTCCCCCTTTTTGGCCAGAAACAGAGCCAAGGATTTGTTGCAACTGAGATCGGAGAGCGCAGTGAAGTGAGCAATCTGTTGCTCCGCAAAAAAGCTGGAGGACCTCTAAAAAAGCGAAAAGCAGTGCGGATGAAATGTTAGAGAAAATGGGAGCGGGAATGTGGCCAACATCCGGAACCACATCCGAGGGCCACATCTGGACAGGACCACAGGGGCGGGGTAGCAACATCCGGAGAAGCGGCGAGAGGTCGGAGTCGTAGGAGCGGTGGAGCATCTCCTGGATAGACAAGAGGCAAATCAACAATGCGATTTTGAGGGCTGAGCAGTGGTCTGGATACGTGAAAGACCCCAGGCGGGTTGGTAAAATGATCATCTTTCTTGGGCTCAAAACCTTGCGACACCAGGATTTTATAGATCAAGCTGGGAAATGGCAGGGACCAAGTTTTAGATTCACTGGTAGCAAAGAATGTGACCTCCTCGAAAGCCAGTTTCCCAAAATTGAATGGCAGTCCTTTCCCAATTTGATATAGAACTCGAGCATGTGTCCGTGTAACTATGGAATTATTCTTCGAAGGAGACCAATTTGCGCAACATATTTTGTGCAAAAACCATAGGGCGTAAAGCGGGGAAGAGACAAGTTTTTGGGGATGAGCAGGCCAATCTTGCATATGCCCACCAGTCAGAAATCGAGCCATTTCATTGTAATCGGAGTGGACCTCACATTCCTCAAAATTAGGCATATCAAAGAACCGATTAATGATTGAGGGACTGAACTAGTATATCTTATTGCGAACAAATACTTTCTAAAACTTATGAGATCGACGAACAGCAATACAAGTAGACATATTAGCATAAAACTCACATACCACAGAATCAATATAAGGCAGTGCAGTGTCAATCGTGGTTAACAAATTGCGTTCTTCAAAAAATCGATTCAAGTTATTCTTCTCAAAGTGCTCATAATCTCGATTTTTCTCATCAATAAAGGAATGGGAAAAGATAGCATGGAACTTGGAAGCGGCAGCAGCTGTGTAAAATTGCTCGGAGTGAGCTTTTGCAATATCAAACTCAGAATCAGATGTGTCGTCGGATGACATCACATCTTCCTCAACATCTGCAGCAGCCTCCTTTAGTTCTTCAGCAATCATTTCATCACCCACTTCTTCTACCATGGAATCAAGATCAATCTCAGGATCTGGTTCTTTTGAAGCATCAAAATCTTCATCGCTTGAGTCATCGAATTCAGAACTTGACTCAGCTGCAATGGGTGTTGGCCTAGATGTGGTCACATCCTTGGCCACACCTTTGCCCTTTCTGACCCTCTCAACCATTTGTGCCAAATGCACATCATCATCACTATCTTTGGACTCGGGTGGCACTCGTTCTTTGGGCTGAACAACAAATTGGTTCACATTGTCCTCTGAATCACTAAAAGGGACAAAAGGAATAGGCAAATCATCTCCCCCTGTCTTTGAAGTACCCTCAACAGCGGTCTTTTGCTTCTTTGGAGAAATTTCAGGAGTAGAGTCTGAATCTTCGAAGTCCTCTGAAGAGTAACCACGAAGCCTTTTCGAACGGCACACATTAGGGTTTCCCAAAGGTCCATGAACTGTGCAAATGACCTCAAAATCCGGAGGATTGTCGACATCAATTTTATTATTTTTCTCACCAGGAAGAACAGAGGCAAGGGCCTCGTCTTGAAATGGTTAGGGATGATAGCCGTTGGAGTGGAACTTGGAGGGGATGAGTGCTCAGGGAGAGAAGAATCCAAACCTAGATCTTTGGTTGAAGCAGTGGGAGATGCAGTCCCGGATGCAGGGACATCTTCAGGAAAAGATGTAAGGGCATCGTGAACAGAGTCGGGAGCAGTGATTTTTGGCGATGGAGGAGTGATGATATGCGCAGTGTCCTCGGTCGGAGTGGGGGAAGGAGTCGTGACGGCCGCAGGTGGTAACAAACCCTCTTCAACCAGAGAAGGAGTCGGAGTTTGGGCAGACGGAGATGTAGTGTCAGATAGGGTTCCATCTCTGACAGCATCTGCAACAGTACTAGCTTCCATGGATTTCTCAGACTTGGGGCTTTCGGAATTGTGCGAGGAAGAGGATGATTTGCTGGGGCTGCCAAATAGGTTCTTGATGGATGAAACAAACCTTGCCATGGTAAGGAAGAGAAGCTTTGAACCTGAAAAAAAATTTCAACCACACAAAAGCTTCGAAAGATGTGAGAGAGAGTGAGATGATATGCACTTGATTGCCTGCAAAAATATGGATTCAAGTAGAGTCAAAATCAGGCACATTAATCAAGAAACGATATGAAGAGTTTTAATTAGGAAAGAATTCCTCATGGTAAAAATCGAAAAATAAGGAAAGAATCAGGATCCCAATTAATCTCAAACTCTAGTTCATAAAGTGTCCACATTATGTCAACTTGTGATAAAATCAAAAATAAGATTTACCCTGATCCTCCAAATCGGTTCAACCCACAAAATATATCCATCAAGATTTTCAAGATTTGGGAAGAGAAAAATATCACCCTCAAATTATATATGAAAACCAAATCTCAGCAAAGAATCCAAAATCACCAGGACATGCAAAACCTAATATGCCTAATGCAGCAAAAAAAATAAACACACACACGAGGTAAAAGGTGCTGCAGCAATGGATGTAGGTTCAAATGTCGTCCCATTTTGAGTCACACCTGTACTAGCTGATTCAATGAATCGCAATCCGAAATCCCAGCTTATCAAAATTTTCGAAATTTCTTCAATTTTTTCGAGTCTCTTGAGGGGGTTAAACAAAACAGGGAGCTTTCACAAAGGTAGCTCTTTTTCACATGATCATGCCCTTTTTTTTTTAAACAGCAGGATGCTTGAAGAAATTGGTCACAAGGAATAGCTGCACACAATGGGTTGGTAGCTTTTTCCTGGAAGGCCTCCAAGCATGATCAAGACTTTATTTACAACTCAGCTACTGGGAACAATATTATCATCAATTTTTTGTATTGGAGAGATCGACTCACACCAGTTTTCCAAGGGAGACAATATATGTGACTAGTTCGAACCATCAATCCACTTTTTACAGATATACATGAAAGCTTACAATGCATGGATGCCTAAAAAAAATAAAAAAGAAATAAAGGAGAGGAGAAGAGATGGAGACTTGGATGTCACAGCGGATGTGATGTGCAATGTTGTGACATCTCGTGTAACATTTTAGAGAACACACAAACCGAGAGACTTCCTTAGATTGGAGAATCTCTCAAAATCCGAAGCCTTGGTGAAGATGTCAGCAAGCTGATTTTCAGTAGCGATATACTCAATTCGAATTATATTTTTATCAACTAAATCTCGAATAAAGTGATGTCTAATATCTATGTGTTTAGTACGAGAGTGTTGGACAGGATTTTTGGAAATATCAATCGCACTCATATTATCACAATAGACAATTAGTGTTTCACTTTGCAAACCATAGTCCTCAATCATTTGGTTCATCCATAAACGTTGTGTGCAACAACTCCCAACTGCTACATATTCCGATTCAGCAGTCGAAAGAGATACACAATTTTGCTTTTTGCTATACCATGAGACCAAATTATTTCCCAAATAAAAACATCCACCAGTTGTACTTTTTCGATCAACAACATCTCCAGCCCAATAAGAATCACTAAATCCCACAAGATTAGTGTTAGTATCTTTAGTGTACCAAATTCCCAAATCAGTTGTGCCCCCTACATATCGAATAATACGTTTTAAGGCCATTAAATGAGTAACTTTGGGATCAGATTGATAACGAGCACAAAGACAAACACTGAACATAATATCAGGACGACTTGCAATCAAGTACAACAAACTTCCTATCATGCTTCTATACAAGGTGTGGTCAACACTCTCAGCCACATCTTCTTTACTCAACTTTTGACTCGATCCCATGGGAGTCTTCAAGTGAGAGGCATTTTCAAGCTCGAATTTTTTCACAAGATTCTTAACATACTTGCTTTGTGAGATAAAAATTCCTTCCTTTAATTGTTTTATTTGCAAACCCAGGAAGTAACTTAACTCACCTACCATACTCATTTCAAAAGTGGAGGACATGCAAGCAATGAATTCCCTTAACAATTTATCAAAGGAGGAACCAAAAACAATGTCATCGACATAGATTTGAGCAATCATGATGTCGTGCTTTTTCCTTTGAATGAACAAGGTTTTATCAACTTCACCACGTTTAAACCCAATTTGAAGAAGATGCTCAGTTAGCCTACCGTACCAAGCTCTAGGGGCTTGTTTGAGACCATAGAGAGCCTTTTTAAGCTTATACACGTGGTTAGGCTTAAAAGGGTCCTCAAAGCCTTTAGGCTGTTCAACAAAAGCTTCTTATTCTAGAAAACCATTTAAGAAGGCACTTTTGACATCCATGTGGTGAAGAGTTAAACCCAAGTAACATGCAATAGCAAGCAACAAGCGTATGGACTCAATACGGACCCAATCACATTAACATCCTCTGGCCTAGGGACTAAAAACCACACATCATTTTTGACAAATTGATCTAGTTCCTCTTGCATAGCATGTATCCAAAATTCATCTTTAAGCGCTTCAACAACATTTTTAGGTTCAACATTGGACATAAAACAACATGTTCTCACACTGGTACAATCAGTAGACAAGCAAACCATTCTTACCATATCACGATAATTCACTCTACCTTTCCCTCTTGTCTTAATACCATCGGTAGTGTTACCGATGATTTGAGACGTAGGGTGATTTTTCTGAATCCTTGTAGGTATGTCACTGCCACGATCCACGATTGGATTATTAGTTTCTTCAACAGGTTCAAAGTCAGAGTCAGAGTCTGACTCAGCTGCAGCCGTCACATTTGGTTCTGCATTTAAGATAGTTGTGGATGGGACTTCAGTCGCATTCTCCGTCACATTTATGCCTACATCCTTTCTTTGGGCGATCTCAACAAACTCGAGCGGATCTACAACATCATCTTTTTCACTCTTACCTTCATGCAATATCCGAGAGATCATCGAAGACAATATTCTGATTCCATGATCGTCTTAGTACGAAGATTATAAACTCGATAGGCATGACTATTCGAAGTGTAGCCTAGAAAAAGACACTTGTCACTTTTGGAATCGAATTTACCAAGATTATCATGATCATTCAGGACATAGCACACACCCAAAAACATGAAAATATTTGAGGTTAGGTTTCTTTCCCATAAGTATTTCATACGGGGTCATAGAACATCTAGGCCTCAAATATACACGATTAGATATATGGCAAGCGATTCGAGCTTGACCAAAACCTTTTAGAAAGTTTTTTTGAACTAAGCATAACACGGGCTATCTTTTGCAATGTACGATTTTTCCTTTCTGCCACCCACACTCTCAACCTCAATAGGACCCATGAGATCCATATGAACTAACTCCAGACATCTAGTGGTGTGGAAATGTGATGTCATTTGATGCGACACTCTGTTTTATTTACCCCTTTCACACACACTGACACTTTTCGTAAATAGTTTAGGCAAACTAATAGCAGCTTCAAATTTTACAAGTTCCATTAGCTTTTTATGACTAACGTGACCTAATTTTTGATGCCACAAATCAGTGTCATTAGTGTGTACCCTATTACAGATTTGCTCATTACAATACTGATAGCAGTTGTCAGACGACCTCAAGCCAGTAAGGATACACTTGTCAGCTTCATCAAACACTTCACAAGAATTTTTGTTGAACTTTACGTAAAGATCATCATCACATAGTTGACTTATGCTTATGAGATTAGCATTAATACCAACTACATGAAGCATATTTCGAAGTTTGGGTAGTCCTTCAACGTTCAGCGTCCATTTCCCAACAATCTTCCCTTTTGCTCCACCTCCGTAGGTAACATTGCCACCATTGTAAACTTCATAGTCAGTTAAATACTCCAAGGTACCTGTCATATGTCATGAGCATCCACTATCGAAGTACCAAGATCCTGCAACGTTAGATCTCAAGGAAGTATAGATAACATGACATTTAACCTCAGATTTTTTGACCCAGACAGATTTTGAAAAATGATTACGAGGATGTCGTAACATCTGCGATGACATCTGACGTCCAGACCGTAAATCCAATTTCAGTTTATAACAAAATAGTTTTATGTGTCCAGGAGCATGACAATAATGACAGATAAAGTGTCATTTCCGTGGTTTAGACTTCTGTGAAAAAAATCCTTTGATTTTTGGAGGAATCTGAGGATTCTCCTTGTTCTTTTGCTTTTACAAAAACTGGAGTTTTATAACCGAGGCCAGTCTTATCATCACTACCCATGGAAAGAATATCATCCAATTTTGCTTTCCCAGAATTAAACTTTTTCATGCTTTCAAGAGACTCTTCAAGTTTAGATTTTACCTTTTCGAACTCAAGTTCTTTCTTTGTAAGAGAGGCCTCCAACCTGGTAACCACTTCTCTTTGATCATCATTCTCCTTCATGAGTCGATCATTCTCCTTTTTCAGCATCTCGTTCACTTTAATCCTTTTCAGCCAATCCTTGTAAATATTTGCGTATGTGTCCTCCGACTTTCATCATCGATTCATCATCCTTCAACATCATCGAGAACGAGGTAGAATTGAAACAAAAAGGTAAGAGACAGGATAAGAGATCATGTTCATCAGATGTGACCTCAGATGTGATCAGTGAAGGTGTGATCACATCTCGGGCCACACCTCTGGCGACACCTGAAGGATTTATTTGGAGAGACTTTCGATCTTTCACCAAAGTGGCCAGAACCTTGGTTTCTTCTTGTTCATTCTTCTCACTGTCAGATTCGTTATCACTCAAGGTCACAGTCAGGCTCATTCCCTTTTTCATAAGAGTATTAGCACATTGGGCAGCATAGTAGCCATACCCGACATGCCCTACACCTAATGGAGTCAAGAGTTTTATTGTCGGTTTGTTCGATTTATCACTAGAAAAACATTCTTGACTTTATCAAAGGTGTGCTTTTGAGGAAACTTGCTTGACTCAGACTTAAAAGGCTTGGTGAAATTTTGAGACTTTTTCTGATTTTTGAGCTTAAGAATCTTATCAAATTTCTTCTAGTACATGGCCATAGAATCATCTCCTATATCAGATTTTTCGATCTCATTGGTAAGGTCAGTAAAATCATTTGTAACTTGGGACTCAAGTTGAAAAGGAGACTCAATTGGAAAAGCAACTTTGTGACCCAAACTCTCCATCTGTTGAGCCATGTTCATCTCATAGGTTTGAAGAATGCCAGCAAGTCTTTCGAGACTTAAAGTGGACACATCATGGGCTTCTTTTATGGATGAAACTTTGATATTATACCTAATGGGAAGAGATCTCAACATTTTGCTCACAAGATTCTCATTTGAGATGGGTTCACCTAGGGCTTGAACTTCATTGGCTATATATCACACAGTTTGGCATTGTAAGTGGTGATATTCTCATCCTCACGCATTCTCAGGTTTTCAAACCTATTGGTGAGCAACCTAAGTTTGGTTTTTCGCACACTAGCAGATCCCTCACAGTGACTTTGTAGAGTATCCCATTCATCTTTGGCCACAGTGAAATTAGCAATGATTTTGAACATATTTTGATCCACAGTACCAAAGATTGCCATCAAAGCCTTAGAATTGTAATTGGACAAAATTAATTCATCATTAGTCCAATTGATTTCTCCTTTGTCCTTGAAGTCACCATCCATATCGATGAGTTTTGGAGGTGACCACCAAAAACTTGTTCGCCTATTTTTATAGCTTCACCGCAAGTGTACGGATCCGTTTATAGAATAGGGTTTGCAAAATTCGAATCCACGGGGATTAATAAATTAATGTACTAAGTATTGGATTATAATAGTCCTATTTTTATCTAAACTATCGAAATTTGAAGGTTTGGTTTTATTACTACTAAAGCAGAAATTAATCCTAAAATAACAAAGCAAAGAGCGATTAAAAGATCAAGTATGAATGGATGGATTCTGGGTTATGGTTTCAATTAATATCCCACTTTTATGCTCGGTTAAACAAACCAAGGTTAAACGTATTCTTCTCTATAGACCAATCACCAAA
Source organism: Rehmannia glutinosa (assembly GCA_016081115.2). NCBI lineage: Eukaryota > Viridiplantae > Streptophyta > Magnoliopsida > Lamiales > Orobanchaceae > Rehmannia > Rehmannia glutinosa. The sequence continues at coordinate 15,550,304 of CM071924.1, read as the reverse complement.
GTAATTTACCCCTCTCTCGAGATGTATGTAAAAGCGTTGATTGGAATATCTATGTTAGCATCTCTACTCAACATGAGATATCCAACTCCCAAAAGTTCAAAAGATTAAAAGATCTCACAAATATTCACGGACTTTCTCAATCATGCAATCTATTTGTGTCAAGTACTCGAGATCTAGTATTGAAACTCATCGGTTAGAATTATGAATCAATACATCAAACAAGTTTAGATCAAAGGCCTTTTGATAAAACAAGAATTAAAGCAAAGTACTTGAATAGAGAAAGAAAACATTAACTTCAATTATCCTTAATCATCACATAAAAGTGTTTATTAATCTACTCCCAAACCCGGGAATCACAAGAGTTTTAGCCAGACATTGAAAATAAACAATTCATAGACAAATTATCCATAATCAAAATCTAACTAATTGAAATACGATCACGATGGAATGAGTGACTCGGGGATGACGATCGATCTCGATCTATCTTCAATCCTCGAAGGTGTGGTTGCGATCTTGATCAATCTCTCAAGTTTCCGATGGAAAACTGCTCTTTTCTCTCTGTTTTCTAGGGTAAAAATCAGCGTCTCTTTGTTTGTGGCCGCCCGGTCTATTTGTACTTCGTTGGGTCGAAACCTAGTCGAAATTTGACAAACTCTGTTTTTCCCAGACGGCACGGCCGTGCCTTTGCACGCCTTGCCGTCTTTGGGTGCCGAACCTTTTGTATTCTTTCTTCGAGGGGGGCACGGGCATGCCAATATGGCACGGGCGCCCGTGCCTACCTAGGCCGCACCTCGAGTCATTTTGTTTGGGTTGAGCACGGCCTTGCTAGAGGAGCACGCCCGCCTGTGCTCACTGGAACAATATGCCCATAGACTATTTTTTCTGTTTCTCCCCGGTTCATCCAACTTCTTCTCGACTCGACTCCAAACTTCGTCACTTGAGTCAAGTATTGGCGGTTGCAATGCTCGAATTGTTGCCACTATGCCACAAATATAGATAAATTCCTACAAAACGAGCAAAGCGTAATCCAATTCCACAAAACAAGAATACTACCCAATTTACTTGTATAACGCATGCATATTCCCACATTCTAGCCAATATTAAGCGAAAATACATGCAAAATACCGATCAATCAAACCCCAAACTTAAACTTGTGATGGTCTTGGTCAACACTTTATAAACAAGACAACACAATTGGGGTAAAAAGAGCAACTCAAGAACACCGCATCACAATTCATGTCATCTATCCATAGACATCAAGCATAAACCAACCAAGTTTCAAATAGCTAACACGGAGCACAATTCTATTAAAATCATGGTAAAACACTTCAAAGCATGCCTCTCACGGATAAAGTGTATACTCTACTCACTAGAATAATAAGGGACGTGTATTCGCTCAAATCATATCAATGTTGAAGAATTACCATATGCTTGCAAATCGTCTCACATCTCCGCCACTCGTTTGTATGCAATTCACAAATCATAAAGGACTTTGTTTATGGTTGTAATGAAGGCTCTTTGTTAAGGTAGGAAATATGGATAAAGTGACTCAACTCAGCGTATAGATTGGTAAGCACATCGTTTTTCTCTACTTGATTATTTTAATACCAACCAACTATGTACTCCCAATCGCCTTATATCTTATCACCTCTCTATTTCTCCTTCTTTTTTTCATACAAATCATTCTCCTTCACCACCTATTTCTAGTACATGCCGACTCACTTTTTTTTTTTTTTTTATTTTTATTTTGTGAGCATCCACATTTTCTCCTTTTCTTCTTTTATTCCCAATCACCAATCATACAAACTATTTTCTAATTTCTTGATATCCCTTCATTCAATCATTTATTCTATCATTTACTCAATGCTATACGCTCAAGTTTAGGATAACAGATATCTCAATTTAAGTTCTAAGGCTTGAAATGTGGCTATCAAAAAAAATCAGAGCAATAGGCTCAAGTTGGCTAACTAGGAAAATCAAATATCATAAGGTAGGCAAAAAGGCTTGAAAGGCTTAACAAAAATGGCCTAAAATCATTTTCATGAATGCATACAACATGTGACCTTGACGGAGATACGAGCAAGTTCTAGAATTCAAATCAACATGAATGACACACTCAATCGCAAAACAAGACTGCATATGATGAAAGCGATAAAGGCTCAAAAGCTCAGGCTTGTAAGTGCATAATTCAAAGCATTTTAACCATGATCCCAATAAGCACATGCTCCATATTAATTATTCTCAACCCGATCAACTCACACTCAACATCCATTCAAAACAACACGAACTAATCCGCAAAATGCTCCCAAGATCAAGATCTCAATCAAAACACAACAAACACATAATAGCGGTCAACTCACTCCTAACTACTAGGAAAGCAATAAACGTGCTAAAGCGATAAACATGCTAAAACCATAAAACAAAAAAAATCAAACATCTAATGCACTTTGCACCTATATGATATGTTCTACATGCAACTAAATGAATGCAAACGCCACACCCATCAATAAAATTACTACCTCTCCCCCAAACTTGAATGAAATTATAGCGCATAAAAGAGAAGGTAGAATTTCAAAGAAAAGTGTGGGTAGGACTCGGATTATTGTGGGGGTGGTGGCGGGTAGTGGCCCCGGGAGATATGCCAATTCTCGATTCGTAATCTTCGCCGCAATATCTCTCGACTCCATTGCTCGTGTGCTTGGTTCCACAAGCTCGCATATGGTACCTTTGATCTTGGACTTCTTGGTAAGCACGAAAATCACTCCTATGTTGGCGCAAGCTTTCCTCAAATGCACGTAACTGTCATGATCATATCGGCCCCCACGTTCCTCGCCTTGGCGAGAGCTCTGAATATCGGGTTGTCCCCGTGGCCGCTCGATCGAAGCTTCCCTGTTGGAAGTCTTGCTCAAACCCCTCTCCCCATGTCTATCATACTCTTGTGCCTCCATGACCAAGTCTTCTTCATCGAGCAACCCGGCTATCCTTCGCCTCTTTCGCGCCGCCAAACCCCCGCATAACTCGATATGCTCCTCGAGTCTGAAAGCTTGATTGATTTGGTTATCAATTCTGCATTTGTGTGCGGGTTAGGAAGGGGAAACGAAGACCACTTTTTTTGTTGAAAACGTAGGATATTCTCCTCATTACTTGATGATCTTCATGGTGAGAAGGGCGCTCATGTTAATGCTTGGCCAGCTAATGGTTCCATGCGCGCTTATGTCAACCTAAAATGTTGTGCGATTGGGGTTATCATTCCCCCATTAGTATTTTCCCCACTTCATGTTGTTGTACGTAGACGGCGTGTTCCACAAAGTATGCCGCCATGTTATAAAGGTGCGATTGAGCATACACCAAAGTAGGTATAGCTCTCTCGCATACCCCCATTGTTGTACCGGGCGAACACAGAATGGGCGTTACTTTTTGAATGTAACGGAATATGGGGTTGCGGAGTGAGGAGGCCTTTGGAGGTGCGTCTTTGCATATTGCATGAGCCTTGTGTCGAGTTTCGATCAACAATCGCCGAGAAAGCACGCGAGTCGTAATTGGCACCGTTCGGTATGGGGCGTCCGATGGTACCCCAAAAATTTGATTAAGTTCGCAATAGTGACGGTTCTCCATTCGTTGCCCAACTTGAACCGGATTTCGAGGCTCACTCCGTGGTCGTGTTGCCGTGACACGAGCGATGCTTAAGAACTCTAGTGTGAGTGTCTTGTAGGTTGGGTTGGCCCGATAAATGCGGTCCATCCAACTCGATCAAACATTTGCCACACCTCTCGTGTATCCCGAGAGCTCGGGTACATTCATCATCGTTATAGCGTGTAGGTGCGAATGAACGATGGATGAGCGGTTCCATTTATTCAAGATTTCATTTTCATCAATAGTGAGCCCGTAAGCCTGGGTCGTCGGGTGTGGTGGCGCTCGAGCGGACGCGGCTCCCCAACCTCGTCTTCCTCGGTTTGGTCGTGGTTCACCATGTTTCAATTTAGTACCTGCAAAACAATCGTGAGAATCCATACTTGCCAAGTAAAAACAAACAATGAATTAATACAACAATTTCACTAGAAGCATAGTAGCTCATCATCAACAATTCGATTCATAATCAAGCGTTCAATTCACATACCAATATAATTGCCGAGAATCCTAGCCCTAACCTCCTAAACAATCTAACACAAGTATAATCCATCAAGCAATCAACTAAATTCATCACAATTCAACAACCCACCAAGTGTTCGATAAAAAGCCCCATAGAAAATTCCAATTAAAAATATGGCTAAAGTATCACACAAGCATTATATATCAACCTAGTTCATAATTCTCAAGCAATTTGACATAAAATTTTCAATTCATACCTTAATTTTCGAGAATTAGAAGAGAGTTGGAATGTTGAAACCCTAGGTGCTATCTACCCCAAATCCTTGCTTCCTAGCAAATTCAAACGTGTAATTCGTGTTTAGAGTAGTGTGGGAGGTGAGTAGTGATGATATCTAGAAGGAATTTTCGAAAAAAATTGGAGGGGGGTTATTCTTGTTTGTCCGTGCGTGAAGGGGAAGATTTGTGAAGAAAATAAGGCCATGCCCGTCGGTTTTAAGCCTCAGCAGGCATGAGCACGAGCGTGCTCATTCGGCATGGGCCGCCCGTGCTAGGGGCCGAAAGATTGCTCCCAAAAATCCTTAAGGCGCACGGGCCGTGCAAAAAGGCACGGGTGGCCGTGCTTGGGCCCGAACTTTGGAGTCCTAGTGCGAAGGGCACGGGACGTGCCCATATGGCACGGGTTGCCCGTCTTTGGGTCAAATCAACCTTGTGTTCGAGTTTTTTTTATCCTATGAACGCAATAAAATCTAACTTAGAAAAGGAAAGGAACAAATTAAGAAACATGGGAAGAAATAAAACAACAAAACCATTGGGTTGCCTCCTAACAAGCGCTAAATTTAACGCTCTATAGCTTGATGCCTGTTTTTAGTTGATCATGGCTCTAGCAATGTGAGGCGTGTCACTTCCTCCTTTTGCTCCGGCTCAAGTAATGCTTGATTCTCTGGCCATTCACCATGAATGTCTCCCCATCTCGGCTCAATAGCTCCACTATTCCCGGAGGATTTAACACTTTCTTTATCACAAACGGCCCCGACCATCTGACTTAAGCTTTCCGGAAAGAGTTTAAGGCGTGAGTTAAACAAAGGACTTGTTCACCCGGTAAAAACTCCGTCTTCCTTATCATTCGATCGTGCCATCGTTTGGTTCGCTCCTCGTAAATCAAGGGAATTTTCATAGGCTTCATCCAGGAATTCCTCCATCTCATTCGGTGCAAGAGCCTCTTTTCACCCATTTGCTTGGAAGTCAAAATTCAACTTCTTTCTGACCCAAAACGCCTTATGCTCTAATTCGACGGGCAAGTGACATGATTTCCCGAAGACTAACTGCGATATGGTGATGTGCCCAAGGGTGTCTTGTATGCGATCCGATATGCCCATAGTGCATCATCTAGCTTCATGGCCCAATCTTTGCGATTTATGTTCACCGCTTTCTCTAAAATCGCCCAATCTCACGATTGGCTACCTCTGCTTGTCCGTTTGCTTGCGGATGGTATGCTAATGCCACCTTGTGCTTAACCCCGTACTTCACAAGTAGAGTGCTCATTAATTTATTCACAAAGTGTGACTCCCCGTCGCTAATCAAAGCTCTCGGGGTTCCAAACCCAGTGAATATATTTTCTTCGAGGAATTTGAGCACTACTCGCGCATCATTGGTCCGAGCCGTAGAATAGCTTCAACCCATCGAGATACGTATTCCACCGCAAGTAGAATGTATTGATAGCCCGGCGAAGATGGGAAGGGGCCCCATGAAGTCGATCCCCCACACATCGAAGAGTTCAACTTCCATCACATTGGTCATTGGCATCTCATGTCGCCTCGAGATGTTTCCCATCCGGCGGCACCTATCACAACTTTGTACGAATAGATAGCAATCGTTAGATAATGTAGGCGATATAATCCACTTTGTAATACCTTAGCCGCCGTCGTCTGTCGGACCAAAATGTCCTCGGAAGGTGAGGAATGGCAACTGTTTGTAGAACTCCTCCCACTCTTCTTGAGTACACATCGTCGAATGATGGTGTCGGCGCACCTCTTAAAGAGCGGGGATCGTCCCACATGTAAAACTTGACATCATGGAGGAACTTCTTCTTTTGATAAGATGATAAATCCGGGCAAAACCCCGAACCAAATAATTAACAAAATCGGCATACCATGGGAATTTAGCTTGTAGCATCGAAGTTGCTCATCGGGGAATTCCTCCTTAATTGCCTCTGTGTTTTCTTTCTCCTCCTTCTTGTATTCTAGTCGGACAAGTGATCGGCTACTACATTCTCGCGACCCTTTCTATCCCGAATCTCCACATCGAATTCTTGTAGCAAGAGAATCCACCCGAATCGGTCGATCTCGGTTTGGCATCCTTCTTGTCAAACAGATATTTAATTGCGCGTGGTCGGTGTGGACGATCGTCTTAGTCCCAATCAAGTAAGATCGAAAACTTGTCGAATGCAAACACGATTGCTAGCATTTCCTTCTCGGTGGTAGTGTAGTTTCTTTGGGCAATGCAGGTTACTGCTCGCGTAGTAGATGGCTCACGAACATCTTGTCTCGTTTCGACCCAAAACAGCCCCAACCGCAAAGTCGTTGGCATCACACATTAGTTCGAAGGGCTGACTCAATCCGGAACTACTAGAATGGTCTGTCACTAAAGCCTTCTTCTTGAATTTCAAAAGCACACAAACAATCATTGGAAAAATTGAAAGCGATATCTTTTTCTAATAAGCGACTTAAAGGTTTAGTGATTTTAGAAAAGTCACGGATAAACCTTCAGAGAATCCGGCGTGTCTAAGAAACTTGAATGGCTTTCTCGTTTGTTGGAGGTGGGAGTTTCTCGATTGCCACAACATTCGCTCTATCAACTTCCAAACTGCGGAAGAGACTCGGTGGCCTAAAACAATGCCATCTCGTACCATGAAGTGGCACTTTTCCCAATTTAAAACAAGGTTAGTCTCCTCGCATCTCTGCAAAACTAGAGAAAGGTTATTCAAGCAATGGTCATATGAATCTCCAAACACGAAAAAATCATCCATGAAAACCTCCATTATTTTCTCAATGAAATCATGGAATATAGCCATCATGCATCTTTGAAAAGTAGCGGTGCGTTACAAAGTCAAATGGCATCCAAAAATGCAAAGGTACCATAGGGGCATGTAAAGGTCGTCTTCTCTTGGTCTTCGGGCAATCATGATCGATTATACCCGAATAACCATCGAGAAAACAATAATAATTATATCCCGCCAAGCGATCAAGCATCATATCAATAAAGGAAAGGGAAAGTGATCTTTGCGAGTAGCGTCATTCAACTTCCTATAATCAATACAAATTCTCCATCCGATTACTACTCTGTTGCTATAAGCTCATCACTCTCGTTTCTTACTACCGTCATCCCCCCTTTCTTGGCTGCACTTGTACCGGACTTACCCAAGAGCTATCGAAATAGCATAAATAATTCGACATCTAACCATTTTAAAACTTCTTTTCTAACGACTTCTTGCATTATAGGGTTTAATCTTCTTTGATTTTGCACGAAGGTTTGTAGACATCTTCCATTCTAATTTTATGCATCACAATAGATGGACTAATGCCTTTCAAATCGAGAAATTGACCAACCTATCGACTTATGTTTTAGTAACACCTAAGCAATTTATCGAGTTGAACTGAAGTTAAAAGTGATGATACGATTACGGACTCGTGTTATTCGCTCCAAGGAATGCATATTTGAGATGCTCGGGCAGGGGTTTGAGTTAAGGTTCGATTTGGCCTCTTCGGAAGAGAGCACGGGCTGCCGTGCTTATGAGCACGGTCGTGCCATCCGCAGCTCCTTCCGGCGTTCCCTTCGACCTTAGGCACGGGCCGTGCCGTGCGTCGTTCGTCAATTTTTTTCGTCGGCCATACGCACGGCCTGGCGTGCTCAAGGAGGCACGGGTCGTGCGTCCTGTAGAACCGATTCCCGTGCGTTTTTCGTGTGTGTCCCTTTGCGCTCTCGGTAGTTCTGCATATTATCCAAAGCACAAACACAATCATACAAGTCTTGGTTATCAATATCAATAGTCAAGTTCGATGTTGAACACGAATGTGTCAAACCAAACTCAAAAGTATCCCGAAACAATGTATGATCCATACTCATCAATGCGGGGATTCAACTACGTCTATGAATTTACAAGTCTCCACACCATCATGAAATTGAAGTGCCTTATATATCGTAAATAGAACATGCTCATCATTAACCCGTAACGTGACCTCTCCTTTTGCACATCTATTAAGGCCTTCCCACGTCGCTAGGAATGGGCGCCCAAGTATCAAGGAACGTCTTTATCTTCCTCCATGTCGGCACTAAGAAATCCACAGGAATATGAATTTATCAACTTTGACAAGTACATCTCGATGATTCCCTTTGGATATGTGGTGATCGGTCCGCGAGTTGTAAGGTGACCCGTAGATGGCTTCACCTCTCCCAATCAAGTTGCTACGAAAATAGACAAAGGGCATTAAGTTAATACTCGCTCCTAAGTCACAAAGTGCTTTCTTAAAGAAAACATCACCAATAGCACAAGGGATGTTGAAACTCCCGGATCTTTCAACTTCGTGGTAGTTTCCTTTGTATTATTGCACTACACTCCTCTGTCCAGTTATTGTGTCGAAACTAGTCATCTTTTTTTCTTTGACATAACATCCTTCAAGAACTTAGCGTAATTGGGCATACTGCTCGCAATGCATCGCAAAAGGAATGTTAATATGCGATTTTTAAAAATATCTAAAAACTTAGCAAATTGTCGTCTAACTTTTTCTTTTGAAAACGTTGGGGAAAAGGAAGGGGAACATTAAGTTTAGAAATATCGGGGTTAGAGGAAGATTTAAGCTTCTCGGCCCCTTTTTGTTCAAAGACGATGTTCTCGGCTTCCTTGGCCTCAACCTCGCCATTTGCCTCGGTTCGCATCACCTTGGCATCGATTGTCGTGTCGGCAAAGGCGCACGGGTCCGTCTTGGTGGCGCACGGGCCGTCTTTATTTGTCTGCGATTCTTCGAATTTTCTGGTATTTTCGGCCCTCGTATTCTTTCCTCCACTCCTCGGGCACGAATGGCTTTGCACCGCTCCTTTGGGTTTACCTCGGTGTTGCTCGGAAATCGGCCTTTTTGATCTTTGCCCACCAATTATTGTAGCTATTTGACCAATTTGGGTCTCAAGATTCTTCATCTGGGACCCAGGTTGAGTGACATGGTTTTCGATTTTATCCATCTTTGCCTCATCCTTGTTGAACCCGTGTTCCTTGTCTCTGTTCATAAAACGAGGTGAACATGTCTTCCATGGTTGGTTTAGGATCTGCGATAATAACTCCATTAGTCACATTAAACCCGGTGGTGGTTGCATCACGTTCTTTGTGTTCGCATAGGAGAAATTTTCGTGGTTCCTTAGGCCCGGATGATAATGAGTGGGATTTTGATTGTTCCTTAAATTATTGAAATTCGGTTATTCACGTAATTTGCTTTCTCTATCGGATCTGAAGAAACTCCCCCGATTACTGCACTCGCGTTTACCTCATTTGCCTTTGTCAATGTACTCAATTGATTGGTCAAAACGGCCATCTGTCTTTGTCAACTCTTTAATTGAATCAATCGAAACTTGAGCTACCCTTTTCACGTTAGTCCTCTCGGAGGGCCACCGATAGCTATTCATGGCCATTTCTCTAACAAGTTGAATGCATCTTCCGGAATCTCGCGAGTAGAGCGCCGCCCAGCTGCGGCATCTACAAATGATCTCGTCTGTCCATCAACCCATTATAGAAAAAGCAAAGTGCGATCTTGAAATCCGTGTTTGCGGGCACCTCCTCAACAAATCCGGAATCTCTCCCGGGCCTGTCTGAAAGTCAAATCAGTCAACTGAATGTGATCTCGCTTTTAAGTCAGAGTGTCTTACTTGGTGGGAAGTATTTAAACAAAACCTCGACTTAGCTCATCCCGATTGTTCACACCACTTTAGGGTGCTGCATTCTAGCCTTATCCACTTAAGAGAAAGGGAATAGGCGAAGACGTATAGAATCATCGGTCGCCCATTCATCTTGATAGTATTGCAAATTTGTATGAAATTCGCAAGATGAGAGTTGGGATCTTCGGAGAGGAAGCCCCCAAACTGTTCCCCTGTACCATCGAGATCGTTACCGCTTTAGCTCAAAATTATTCGCATTGATCGAGACATTGGCAATGCCACCATAGTTGCGATTGATTGGGGCGAAAGTAATCGTGCGCTTAAACTTCTTGTTAGGCTCAGACTCGGAACCTCTGTATTGGTAACTCAACATTGACCCTGTTAGCCTGGTTGTTACCCCGTTATTGCCTCTCGTTGTTGTCTTCAACCACGCGCCATGGTTTGGTCTGTTGTCTTTTTCTGCCAGTTAAGTAGCGCTGCACTATTTTCGCCTAGCAAAAAGCTTCAACCTCCGGTATGAACGGTGCTAAGTCTCCTTGCTTTGAGCGAGTGATCATGCACTACCTGAACCAACTAAAGAAAACAAGTTAACCACAATAGAAGTAAAATCGAACAAATTAAAAAAAATGTCAGATTAAGAATAGTTATTTATCGCAATATTAGTACTAAAAAATTGATTAATCCGGGCAACGGCGCCAAAAACTTGTTCGCCTATTTTTATAGCTTCACCGCAAAAGTGTACGGATCAGTTTATAGAATAGGGTTTGCAAGGTCGAATCCACGATTAATAAATTAATGTACTAAGTATTGGATTATAATAGTCTATTTTTATCTAAACTATCGAAATTTGAAGGTTTGGTTTTATTACTACTAAAGCGAAATTAATCCTAAAATAACAAAGCAAAGAGCGATTAAAAGATCAAGTATGAATGGATGGATTCTAGGTTATGGTTTCAATTAATATCCCACTTTTATGCTCAAAGTTAAACAAACAAAGGTTAAACGTATTCTTCTCTATAGACCAATCACCAAAGTAATTTACCCCTCTCTCGAGATGTATGTAAAAGCGTGGATTGGAATATCTATGTTAGCATCTCTACTCAACATGAGATATCCAACTCCCAAAAGTTCAAAAGATTAAAAGATCTCACAAATATTCTGAGACTTCTCAATCATGCATCTATTTGTGTCAAGTACTCGAGATCTAGTATTGAAACTCATCGGTTAGAATTATGAATCAATACATCAAACAAGTTTAGATCAAAGGCCTTTTGATAAAACAAGAATTAAAGCAAAGTACTTGAATAGAGAAAGAAAACATTAACTTCAATTATCCTTAATCATCACATAAAAGTGTTTATTAATCTACTCCCAAACCTGGAATCACAAGAGTTTAAGCCGGACGACATTGAAAATAAATAATTCATAGACAAATTATCCATAATCAAAATCTAACTAATTGAAATACGATACGATGGAATGAGTGACTCGGGGATGACGACGATCTCGATCTATCTTCAATCCTCGAAGGTGTGGTTGCGGTCTTGATCAATCTCTCGAAGTTTATGATGGAAAACTGCTCTTTTCTCTGGTTTCTGGGTAAAAATCAGCGTCTCTTTCTTTGTGGCCGCCCGGTCTATTTGTACTTCGTTCGGTCGAAACCTAGTAAATTTGACAAACTCATTTTTTCCCTTGTGAAAGACGCAAGACGGTACCCACAGCTTTTTCGCCTTGACCGTCTTGCCGCCTAGAACCTTTGTAATATTTCTTGAGGAGAACACAGGCGTGCCAATATGGCACGGCTGCCCGTGCCTAAACCGCACCTTGAGTCATTTTTTGGGGTTGAGCACGGGCCGTGCTAGAGGAAGACGCCGCCCGTGCTCACTGGAATAATATGCCCATAGACTATTTTTTCGTTTCTCGCCCGGTTCGTCAACTTCTTCTCGACTCGACTCCAAACTTGTCGTCACTTGAGTCAAGTATTGGCGGTTGCAATGCTCGAATTGTTGCCACTATGCCACAAATATAGATAAATTCCTACAAACGAGCAAAGCGTAATCGATTCCACAAAACAAGAATACTACCCAATTTACTTGTATAACGCATGCATATTCACATTCTAGCCAATATTAAGCCCAAAATACATGCAAAATACCAATCAACCACCTGGTAAGGATTGTACGCCAGGCCCTTTCATCAATTGATTTGATGTAGGCTCGAACTTTGACTTTCCAAATAGAGTAATTGGAGCCATCAAGAATGGGGGGGATGAAAAAGTGGGGTTATTTTGAGTATCGATGCTAACAAACACTCGGGATCAACACTTAGTGTCGTCAAGTGTAGGCTCGATACCAATTGAAAGAATTATAGCACGGATATTTACCAAAAGTTTTTGCTGAGTAAGGATGTGATTGCGGATGTGGTCACATTCACAATCACATGCGGAATTTTGAAGACAATAAAGAGACACACTAAATGAAAATTGTCTACAAAAACAAGCTTGTAGACGTGCCAATATGGCAAAACTTTCCACTAGTAAAAATAGATTGATTAGTATACAAAAATACTCAAATCCAACTAGAGGAAACTCAACGAAAACTCCTATCTAGAGTATATCGATCTATGTAAATCAACTCATCCAACAATAGACATGTGTGGACTTCGTTAATCACTAAACAAAAACAATGGATGAAAAACCTAACAAACACAATCGTGTAGGGCTAAATGTGATCACGGATGTAGTCACATTCGAGATCGCATTTAGGCGTGAGACTCCTTGTGCTTGTATGACTCTTAACTCTCTCCGAGACTTTGTATCTCTGGTATATTTCTTGTGTAATCATTATGCACGTCCTCTTCCCTTTATATAGCCGTCCAAGACCCTTCAAGAGACCTAATAAACAAGGAAAGAAGATATATACAAATATATGACAAGTAAATCACGTATGTTAGGAAACAAGATAACTATCAAGAATCCTAATATATCAATACCATATCAATCTGATTTCTTTCCAACTCTAAAAAAGTCCTAATCATACCATAAGTCTAGAAAGGCAAAACAAATCAAAATCCAATCTTTATAATTTAGGAAATTATTTTTGGGCGATCAAAACAAAAACGCCCTAACAAAGGTTTTTTAGAGTAATTAAGTATAGATAAAAGATTAACCGAATCATCTTGAATGACATATATTTTTGTGATAGAATCCTAATGCGCCATGAAGGATAACATCCTCTATTAAAATCTAATTTCACATCAAGTGTATGCATATTGTTCTTATTTGCTTAAAAATAAAATAAGAAAATTTCTGATGTTAGAATGCATTCAGGATTCTTAAGTTTGGATTATAGACCACGATTTAATTACATAGAATGCATATTACTCTTTGGACATCCAAAATGATTGTCTTTTATGGTCGATATATCTTTTGTTGCGAGTAGTTTGAAGTTTGTCAATGAAAGTCCTCTCGGACTCTTGGACATTGATGATACCCGAAGGAGAGAAAAATGTGTCCATGTGGTTATTCAATGATGATGACGTAAAAAGCCGTCTAAGATGACATGGACCAACCAGGGATGACATAAGCGGCCGGCCGATGACGTAGCAAGATCAACCGAGCTCGGTCCACTATAACTAAACAAAATCCGGCAAAGTGCTTGTTCGCAAAAATATTTTGGTTCATACAATCGCAAGTGTACAAAGTGTAGTTTATAGAATAATGGCAAACAAGGAATGTTGTTTTACTCAAGTATGAGAAACAAGATTAATTGGTTAGTAATATATATGAATTCATAAATATTGTGTGGTGTTTCCTTCATCATTAACAACACCTAGTTATCCACAAGTTTTGTAGTCAAAGCATCACTATTTGTTGTGTTTTTTTTTTTGTTTACCAGTATTCCCACACCACCGGGGCACAGAATCCCACACTGCTTTTCGGCTATGGGACATCCGTCCTTCCCAGGATGGTCCTAATCTGCGGGAGAGGAGGCAAACCCAACCCCAAAACTCCGCGATGTAGTCGTGAATCGAACCCGAAACCTACCATTGAAAATAACAAAAAAAAATATTAGAAAAATTACAAAAATCATATTTCACCGTAATGTTCAACGAACTTCATCTTTATATGAAATTGCCTCTGCAGGTGCTCTCCATAATATTTTAACAAGACGGGCAAAAGGGGTCCACTAAACAAGATTTGCAAGATTTTTTACATAATATGGAAGTTGAAATATATTCTTCTAATATGTCACATGCAACTAATATGAATATGATTATGATGTTGAGTTTGGAGAGTGTTTTCAAAAACTTCTCGCTTTAAACTTAGTAAAGTGAAAACAGTTTGAATAACAATTTGGTAGATTTTACGGATAAGCTCAAAATTAATTAACAGAGAGTGTGTAGTCAATAAATGTAAAACAGCTTTTACATATTTCAAAATGAAATCAAAAAAATCAAAATCGAAATTTATAGCACCTTATTCCATTGATTTGGATTTTATTAAATTATATGTAATCCAACGCAGAGTTGATTTTTCATTCCAAAGGTGACTATCAATTTCTTAGGTATTTGCAAACACTCTCTTATGCAATAAACAACTATTTAGCTAAGCATAATATTCCCCGTATCATCGTCGGCAACAATCGAATATGAAGCCTCGTGCTCTCTCAAAATTCTTCTTGATTGAGGGATATCGTTGATCTCATATCTTTGTTTCATCAAGCTCAAATAGTGATTTTCTATAATATGCTGCTCATTCTATGCACCAAATTTTTCATTAAACACTAGTCATGTGGGCCCAAGCTTGCTCACCAAATGCCTTATTATTACGTACCATGATGCACGATGCTCCAACATAAGGCGAACTAAATAATGTTCCATAGATGATGTCAATTTGTTATGGTATTGCCCAATGGAGCTCTTTCTTTCTTCCCTGTTATACTACTAAAGGATGGATATATATATATATATATATATATGGGGGAGGATCGAATGAGACCACATTTTATGGTGAGACAGTGTGTGCTAATCTCAACC
The DNA here is from genome assembly GCA_016081115.2 of Rehmannia glutinosa. NCBI lineage: Eukaryota > Viridiplantae > Streptophyta > Magnoliopsida > Lamiales > Orobanchaceae > Rehmannia > Rehmannia glutinosa. Next base: position 15,535,259 of record CM071924.1, on the reverse strand, counting down.
TCCCCATTTACATCAAAGTTAGAAATAATTTGGGATAATAATACATTACGATTTTAATTAAATCCCATAAAGGAGTAAAACTGTCAAAACAAAAATGTGGGGACGGTCCAAATATGGAATCAGTTATTGGGAGAGAGAAATCACGTGGGGAGAGAGAAAATCACGCATGTGCTCGGCGTCAATGCGGTATGTTGTACATTTATCATATATTTACTATATCTTATCTATTTTCTACATATTAAAATGGTCAAACAAAAATAATATGGGACCCGTGGAATTAAAGAATCAGTTATAGAGAGAGAGAGAGTGAGAGTGAGAGAGAGAGAGAATCACGCTATTAACATGTGGGGCTAGTGAATTAAGTAAATCATATATATATATATATATATATATATATAGAGAGGAGAGAGAGAGAGAAAAATCACGCATTATTGTAGTGTATATTTAACATATTTCTCATATTACAATTGTTAAACAAAAACATGTGGAGATCTGGAATTAAGGAATCAATTAACAAGATTATTCTCGGTAGACCATAGATTATGGTATACAAAATAACAATAATTAAAAAATCAACAACTAATAGACAAAAATCAATTAACTAAATTATTATACAATAAACTATGTCTAACTATACAATAAAATCGGACTATGTATATAGTAAACTATGTCTAACGTACAACAAAAAATCGAGACTACCTATACAAGTAAAACTATGTCTAACTATACAATAAAATCGGTATGTATACGATACAATGCCTCGGCTTTTGTTCACTTTTCTACCTCTTTTTAGCCATGATTAACAAAACATCGGTCATGGCACAAAAAACCAAAAATAAAATGTTAGAAGCGGAATATATAAAAAAATACGGTAAAAATTAAGTAAATAAGCATCAACATACAAGCATACATCAAAAATCTCCTAATTTTTCAACAAATATAGGTATACAAACAAAACACATAAGTATCTGACATAAATACATACATAAAAAATTAACTACTTATATGAAAAACACATATAAGTATACATCCAAAACATATAAGTATCACGGTAACCTACTAAAATATAAGTATACATCAGGACATATAAATCATGTTCTTCACAGGAAAAAACCAGAACCTCCATTAACAAAAACCACCATCACCGAAAAATATATGAAACACACAAATTAAACCCTGATAACGATTTCAACTCGCAATCTCAATCTCCAAAACACAACAACACCCAATAAAAGAAAAATTAAAAAAAAACCAGAGTTTCACAAATAATGTCGAAAAAAGTTGGAAAAAATACTTACCAATTTCAGAGATAAAGATGATTAGTCTCGCTCGACAAATAACAATGTGCTTCGCAACTTATACTCGATCTCTCAAGCTTCAAGAAACTACTTCCGATTGA